>CABFOW010000069.1:407901-427259 GCA_902141385.1 Timema californicum | reverse complement strand
CCCCCCATTAGTATAAAATGGAATAACAGAAAAAAAATTATTTTTTTCATTCCAATCTTGCTATGTCCAATTAATAATACAGAAAATTGCATTTAGTTACGATGCGACCCCTTGTTCGAGTGTAACTGGTTAACCAGTCATGAGTACCAAACAAATTTGCATATTAGTTTTTATCGGTGTCCATCACTAACCTCCTGTCACGACACGAGCATATGGGACATTATTCTGAAGATCGGCAAACTCATCCTCTCTATTCCATCACTGGATTTCTCAAATTCTGAGCTTTTAAAAGGCTTAATTTTAGTTTAAAGGTTTTAATCAAAAGTCTTGTCACAGCTTTTTACAACTACTTCCATCCTCATTTTAATACAAATTTGTATCCAAATGCGAGCTTCCAATTTCACGGCATCCAGAATATATAGAGAACACTGTTCGTTCAGCTTTGTTTCATAAAGTACTCACTCCCCTAACCCGCAGGAAAAGCAGTTCCCTCCTAGTAATTATCTTCTTCTCAAGGCTTAACTCGCTTATTTCCTTCCTTACCTCCCTGTTTATCTCTAATTACCCTTTCCTTAGTCTTCCACTTCAGACCTACCCTTGCCTCTTCCATGTCACTAAGTCACAAAATTGCTTCAAGCACAGAGCAAATTGTTCGACGATCATGTAAGAACCATGCAGGGTAGGAGGCACGGATATTGACTGTCAGACCAAGGAGAATTTTTTTAAGCTCCAATTCGAATAATATTTCGGGTTCAAGAAACATTCAATTATAACTTCTACTGACTGTCTGAATTATACATATTTTAATGACTCTATTGATATACGGTAGAGGAAGTTATAACTGAGAATAAATGTACCCGCATTTTTGTGTAGTAAGACTGTAAAGCTATATAGTAAAAACTATCCTCAGTACAACCAGCAGAGTTTGAAACCTGAACTTCGCGTTACAAGAAAACTAGACAGATGAATCTAATATTCAGTCCACGTACCCACCTATGTAGGTAGCATTTAACAAATAGATATATGTATATATATAATAAGTTTCAAAAATGCACTGCAAGAATATTACAACATGTCACTAAATAGATATGATAAAAGTGTAGAACATGAAGCACAGATGAAATCAAAAACACTGTGTTAGTGTTTATCTTTTATTAATGATTCACGTACTATTTTTAAAGTATTATTTAATGAGATGATATAATATAGCTTGTAGGAAATAAGTATGCATAGTTCACTTTTACGCAATTATTCATCTACCTTTTTTTTCATATTCCTCCAAGCTTTAGCAACTAGACATTCTTAACATTTGAGCAAATAAGAGGAAATGCAGCTGATTGAATAATTAAGAGATAAATACAAACAAACGATTGTATTTAAACGATTCTAATAGGTGTTCAGTCACTTCAAGAATTTATAGCACTTTGTTATTGTTCAAACAAAAACGTAAAATAAAAAAATCTTCCGCGTGATAAAATTCCAGGAAATTCTTTAGTTCCAAGTTTCTCTTTGGTCTGAGAAGTCTTGAGTGCCTAATAACATGTAACTCATCTTCAAAGTCGTCATCATACAATAAATCCCCTATTTCATAAGAAAAATAAATGTAACCTCACTTTAAAAATAGCAATCGCCTTGAAAACAATATCGTGGTGTACTTAGCGTTGTTAATGTGAACGTTATATTTGCTAACCGGAAGGGACCTCGCGTTAACTTTATGAGCACATTTACGTGGACATTAACGCTAACCAAACAATGTAAAATCAAAAGTAGTAGTTGTTATAACTTAACCTTATGTTAAGCCCTAACGAATAGAATAATGTCACACTGTAAGATTGGGCCTAAGTCTTCTACTGACAGTGTCGGATATGAAATCGTCTTCTGAGGTTGGACCACCATGTATATGCACTTCCTTCGCCTTTATGAGCTATTGTTATGATTATGATGATAATGATTATGGTTATGTGGTGCCAGTTGAAGTCTTAAACCTAACTTAAGCCAAATTAACCAGACTATAGGGACCATAGGAACTATTCCTCTTCGAAACAACTACCCAATGTGCCATTGGGAATCAAGCCAGGGACCTCTGGATTAGTATCCAGGAATGCTGACCACTAGATAAATAGGTTGGCATTACTCTACTAACATTATCAGTTAAGACTCGGCCCAGCGATCGGTCACGCAGGCATAGGCATCAGTTTAATCTAGTCTATTAAGTCGGTGTTGAAGGGATCTTTGAGATTGTATTTTCCTAAATGGCATCCATTTCTATCTCCCCCACAAATGCGGCTACTTTTATTCTAAATTATACCTTCTTCCCCCTTACCTTATTTGTGTAGAATATTTAAATATTTGTATAGCCCGAATGGGTAGTAAAACGCGGCGCAAAAAGTTTATTAACTAAAATATACCTAAACAAGTCAAACAGAGGTAAACTCATTTTGCCATAAGTATAAGTAGTTTCTTCTCATTCACAGCATCTGCGTGTTATAATCATGCTTGTATATCAATTACACTAATAGGCCAGGAATGAGGGATGGAGGATTTATAATAAATGTACCTGTAGTTTCATAGAGGGATAGTGGGAATACAAATGGGGAAAACCACCCTCAGTACACTAAGCTTAGATTTGAACCCCAACCTTCAAGGCACTGGAAAATCGAACTATAAGAGCTTGACACTTAGACCACGTGCCCACTGGCATAGGCTGTAAAGAAGTAGTTTCACCTTTACTGATTACACTAAGACCTTATCTTATAATATGCCCCAGTGGTTCTTAACCTTTTGGAAGTCACGGAACACTTTTGATTATAAGAAAAATGTGTAGAATATTCGTGTCCAGGTGTCATTTTTCAGTTAAAAGAATGTGATATTCTATTGGTTTAGAAGTCAACGTGCATCTTAGTCTTTATTTGTTAGAATCATATTAGCTAAAATTCCTAAGATCTGTAGTCACGTGGCATCTTTCACCGGCGGAACACTTGTAACCAGTTCACAAAATACAATTGTTCCGAGGAACAACGGTTAAAAAACACTGATCTACACCATAATGGACCCAACCAATCAATGTAAGCTTGGCATCTTTATGTGTGAACTGTAAATGGAGGCTACGTTTAAAACCTAATGAGGAGATGTCTTATTTAAGTAACCACACCATTGAATTCATGAACATCTACTTGCTTAAAAAATTACCAGCCTTTGGGCAGTTTTTGACCATTGAAATAAGTTAAGAAATGAAAGTGTTATAAGCCTACCTCCTGTCTAAAATTGAACCCTATATTTATATAATTGCTGTTTATAATAAAAGTCTGTACAAGACAGCTGCATTACTTGACCTCTCATCATTCCATTGACAATAATTGTTTTCTTCATTGGACATTTACGTAAACACCACCAATTATTAAGAGTCATCAGACAATTTAGCCATCGCTAATTGCCATGCACATGTTACAGAGTTTTGTGATGTGCTTGAAGTTATTCACATCAATTTCTCACTAGTTTTATTTTTAGCCCACTGTTTTTTGTTGTTTTTTAACACCGCTTCGTACTATCCATTCGTATATTCGCTTTGGCCACTGTTACTAGTCATGTTTGTTTTTTGTTTTTTTGTTTTTTGCTTTACGTCTTACTATACCCGCCCGAGCTGCGCGTAGTATATCATTCTAATCTCGATATGAAGAGACATCTATACAAAATAAATACTTAACTATTATTTTATTATAAATTACATTAAATACCTTTCCCTGTGATTTTGGATTGGTTGACAACATATCTTGAGAGCCCTGATTCGACTCTTGTTGGTGTTTATGAAGATGTTTACACTTCAACCTTGTATTCCTTCTTTTGTTCATTAGTAAATATCCAGCTGTCAGGTTTGCAACTTTATTTTGGAGTTGCCACTTGTTGGGTTACATCTGGCAGTTTCAATCAAGAGTCATTAGTTTAACTTTCATGCACTCGTAGGCCCCTACATCAAGAGGTGGGAATGTGGTCTAATGACGATTGTAATATAGCACATATTAATGGGCATGGGAAGTTTAAACGGTTGAACTGTTTTTGGAACAACTTAGGAAGGAAATATTTTAGAAGGCAGGTGGTGGAAAAAATAAAAAATATAATCTAAAATAGTTTTTCCTTATTAAAAATGATATACTAAGATATTCTTATATTTTGTCAGACCGTAAACAAATTTCACACATTTAACGTGCATTTACTCAAATTTAAATTAAACTATTTAAGGTGGCAACTTTTTTTAAATAATTTTATATGTTTGAGAAATAATAATTGTAAATGTAAATCATACTTTATACTCTTTGACTGAATGTTTCTACCCCTTAAATAACAAGCATAAACACATTATAAGAATAAAGATGGCGACGTCATTGTGGTCTTTAGAGTTAGTCAAGGTAATGTCATTCTCTGAATCAAGATGACTACATCATAATAGTCCTTTGAGCTACCCATAATAATCTAATTCTCAGACTCAAGATGGCTACATCATATTGGTCCTTTGAGTTACCCATAATAATCTAATTCTCATAAACAAAATGGCTACATCACAATAGTCCTTTGAGTTATCCATAATAATCTAATCCTCAGACTCAAGATGGCTACATAATATTGGTCCTTTGAGCTACCCAGGATAATCTCATTCTCAGAATCAAGATGGCTACATCATATTGGTCCTTTGAGCTACCCAGGATAACCTCATTCTCAGAATCAAGACGGCTATTGGTCCTTTATCATGGTCTTTTAAGCTACACACAATAATTTTACTCTCCGAATCTCTATCAGAACTATAATTAATAACCATCGACATGAAAAGGTACTTTTATTACCGGAACTAAGAAATGTCGAAACAACTACACAGAGACCGAGAAACGGGGCAGTTTTGGTGAGTCTTGTTATGTTCACTCTTCGTGGTTGTAGACTTGGTGTTATTTAACCCATATTTGCTTCTTGCTTGTAACGTTGATCTCAAGCAACGTTACAAAGACGGCTATTGGTCCTTTATCATGGTCTTTTAAGCTACACACAATAATTTTACTCTCAGAATCTCTATCAGAACTATAATTAATAACCATCGACATGAAAAGGTACTTTTATTACCGGAACTAAGAAATGTCGAAACAACATGAAAGTAGATTCTATCACAGATCAGTAGTAGTCGTTCATGTAAGCTGTATTAATCTTGTGAATGTTAAAATGGCATGACGTATGAATATCCAGTATTACCCCTGGTGACAGTTGAAAACGAGATTAAAAAAATAATTTTCTAACATGAAACGTTCAATTCATACAGTGAGAATGTACTCTGGACTCGTCCCTGTCATTATTTAAATGGGAAGTATGACAAAACTATAGTGGCACAAATTATGAGAGTGGGACATTCTTTTGGCATAGATCCAGCACTAAATTTTGGCGTAGGTCTCATAATTTGAGCTTTATTGGTGCTTCTGGACTCGCGGACATGGTATTTATTTACTTTCTCTTAACCCCTTGATGAGAGAAGTATTGTGATCGTCAAAAAAAATCGAGCTTGACATTTTGAAAAATGTTGTCCTTTCACGACCCCCTGAAACCGAGAAAGTGGTTTTTGGTTTGCCATCTTTCTGTCTGTATTTCTGACTGAAGCCGAAACAATTTTACCGATCCAACTAAGACTTGGTATCTAGGGTTTTCATAATGTTCCCCCGATGAGTTTTTTGGAATTAGATAGCTAACCCTAAAATTAAGGGTATTTTACAGCACTGAAGTGTAAAACGAGATAAAATAAATTTTCTCAAAATACGCTCTAACAATTTTTATTAAATTTTGCATATAGGCATTGTTTAACATTACAAACAAAATGGAAGCTCTCGTTTTCCCATGAAAATAACTTTGAGGGTACTTTAAACAAGTAGAGATTTCCAATTTTGATCATACCTTTGCAACTATTTGAGATACGAAATAAATTATCATTGTAAAGTTGTAGTACTGTTAAAACAAGCATTATTTTAAGCTTATATACATTTTATTAAACCCAATAATTTCTTAACTATAAGCAAACTTTTTTTTGTGGATTATTTATAAAGAAAATGTGTAGTTATTATTATGCTTTTTGGTGTGAACATAGATGTATCTCTTTTATCAATATGTTTTTGTAACAGTGTACACTGTATATTACTACATTTATGGTCTTTGATAAATTGTTTATGTACCAGTGTACATGATTTAGTTTCACTAATCTTACTTTTAGCTATATATTTTTTTTAAGATTAAAGAGAGAAAATGTCTATGTACTGAATTGTACCATTTATTTTAATCCCTATCTTCTGTGTCTGGAGTTCATTGTATGGTCACACTAGTATATCACACTAGTATATCACACAGATCTATTCATCATCACGTCACGCACTGGTCTCTTTGCGCAGGAAGTGAAGAAGTATACAACTGCCAGAGTAACAGGAAGCCAGTCCGTTAGTAAAATTACTTACTGTATACACGTAATTATAGTTTTTAAATTCTCAAACAAAAATATCAAATAGATAAAGTAATCCAAGTCAGTTCGGTAAATTTGGCAAATCCAGAACAAGACAAGTGAGAGAAATTTGTTACTACAAACTTATAAAGTGGCCTTGATCTTTATCTAGGAATCAAAAACATAAGTTAAAAATAAATTACCATCCGCCTTGTAAAAAAAATTGTTTTGCACAATATTGGAGAGTTTTACTTCAACATCAGAAGTGTGTCTATTGAGCTTCTTACAGATTAAACTTCCGCCCCTCCCCTCCCCCCATTCTCCGTATATCGACAAACGTATCCCTTTTATTTTGGCAGGGAAAAAGGGAAGGGTGAGGTTCTTCTTCCAGTTCACGTTCACTAATGATGATGTCGAAACTAATTGGAAATCAAGAAACACCTTTGACTCTGGGATAAATGAACTTCGTTACTTTTTCTTTCGTATTCATTGTTACAACAATTGGAGAAGTGAGTTTTTTTATATTAACTGGCAATTATAGCAGGTAAATATAATTTCAACATGAAACTCGAATAATCATCTAACCAGCAACTGGTTAGGAACATTTCATTAATATTAAACATCATCAGTCAACTGAAATACGTGAAAAGTGTAAAATATCAAAACAAAGAGACACCAGCTGTCGACAATAATGAAGTTCTTCCAGATCCTACTCTGAATCAAGAGGTTATTCAGGTAGCTGTTAATGAGATGAGGGGGCAACACAGCAGCTAATGAAATAAAGAGGGCCTTCCAATAACCGTCAACAATAATATAAGGTGTCCCAGTATCTTTCAACAATCTTGAGGTTTTCCCAGCAAATATCAACCACCATGAGGACATCTAGGTATACTTCAGCGACTCACAAGGCCTCACAACATCACTCAACAATCAAGAAAACCTTCGGGTATATCTCAGTGATTTACGGGGCCAAGGAGACCTTCACCTATATATCAGGGATTCACGGGGCCAAGTAGACCTTCAGTTATATCTCTGTGGTTCACGGGTCCTCCCAACAGCTATCAACAATCAAGGAGACCTTCAGGTACATCTCAGTGATTCACGGAGCCTCCCAACAGTAGTTAACAATCAAGGAGACCTTCAGGTATATATCTTAGTGATTCACGGGGCATCCCAACAACTATCAACAATCAAGGAGACCTTCAAGTACATCTTAGTGATTCACGGGGCCTCCCAAAAGTAGTCAACAATCAAGGTGACCTTCAGATACATCTGAGTGATTCACAGGGCCTCCCAACAGCAGTCAACAATCAAAGAGACCTTCAACTATATTTTAATGATTCACGGGGCCTCCCAAAAGTATTCAACAATCAAGGAGACCTTCAGGTACATCTGAGTGATTCACAGGGCCTCCCAGCAGCAGTCAACAATCAAGGAGACGTTTAGGTATATCTCAGTGATTCACAGGGCCTCACAACAGCAGTCGACAACCAAAGAAACCTTCAACTATATTTTAGTGATTCACGGGGCCTCTCAAAAGTAGTCAAAAATCAAGGAGACCTTCAGGTACATATGAGTGATTCACGGAGTTTCACAACAATCAAGGAGACCTTCAGGTACATCTGAGTGATTGACGGAGCCTCACAACAGCAGTCAACAATCAAGGAGACCTTTAGGTATATCTTAGTGATTCACAGGGCCTCACAACAGCAGTCGACAACCAAAGAGACCTTCAACTATATTTTTGTGATTCACGGGGCCTCTCAAAAGTAGTCAAAAATCAAGGAGACCTTCAGGTACATCTGAGTGATTGACGGAGCCTCACAACAGCAGTCAACAATTAAGGAGACCTTTAGGTATATCTCAGTGATTCACAGGGCCTCACAACAGCAGTCCACAATCAAAGAGACCTTCAACTATATTTTAATGATTCACGGGGCCTCTCAAAAGTAGTCAAAATTCAAGGAGACTTTCAGGTACATCTGAGTGATTGACGGAGCCTCACAACAGCAGTCAACAATCAAGGGGACTTTTAGGTATATCTCAGTGATTCACAGGGCCTCACAACAGCAGTCAACAATCAAAGAGACCTTCAACTTTATTTTAGTGATTCGCGGGGCCTCACAACAGCAGTCAACTGACAATCAGGGTTTCGCTTGAGATATATAAGTATTATTGCAATTCCTTGAAGCTTTCATCAATAAAAAAGGCCCACCCACAAAATTTCAATAATCCAAAAGATGTTCCAACATTAGTCAAAAGTCTAAAGGTTCTCTCAGCTCCTAGCAGGTAGCTATTATCAATCCAATATACCTTCTGTCATTGATCATTAAACCACATTACCTGCAGCTAGGCCCCTTAGTCCACACTGGCTTAGCTAGAATCTAAAGTTCACAATTGCTTAAATATAATCTAAATTCCACATTCTCTGAGATAGAATCCAAAGTTCACACTCGCTGAGCTTGAATCTAAAGTTCATATTTATGAACTAGAGTCTAGAGCTCATACTTGCTGAGCTTGATTCCAGAGTAAACAGTGGTTGAACTAGTATTCAAAGCTTATATTCACCGAGCTATAATCTAAAGTTTACACTCACTGAGCTAGAGTCTTAAGTTCACACTTTCTGAACAAGAATCCAAAGTTCATACTCACTACTCCCTTAGCTACAATCCAAAGTTCATACTCAATAATTAGAATCCAAATTTCATGCACATTGAACTAGAATCCAAAGTCCCCACACACTGAACCGGCATCTAAATTTCACACTAACTGACCTAGAATCCAATGTTTACAATACGGTAGTTGAGCTAGAATCTAAAGTTTACCCTCACTAAGCTAAAATTAAGATCCCACTCCGTGAGCATGGTTATATATCTCACACTCGTGCCAAAAATCTACATAATTCACACCGGACGGGCAAGTCTCCATTGTTCACACTCGACATCATAAATAGTCGAACAATTGTTCACACTCACTAAGCTATGAACCTAAGCTCCCGCTCCCCGAGCACAATTCCATCCCCCACATTTTCGAGCTAAAAGTTACATAGACCCAATTCACACTTGCCAAGGTAGAACTCATTAGATTTTTTTGGGTTTATTTTAGCATATAGTCTTACTAGCCATTAAGGTTATACGCTTATGTACTAATTACGCTTATGGGTTAGGGATGAGTTAGGTTGAATTTAGAGAAGGAATACCCAAATTGGCGTGGAGAAAAAATAAAAAATCATTTAGGAAAAACCACTCTCAGTTCACCCAACCGGTATCGAACCACGATCTCCCCATCATTGGCAGTTTAGCCTGTTGCGAAAGTAGCGCCCTAGACAATGAGTCCATCAAAACGGGTGAATCTTTAGTTCACACGTGACATGTTATTCCCCATAGATTACACACTTGCCAATCGCATAGTCTCCTACATGTGCTCGCTACGTGGGACGATGGAGACAGACCCTCAGATGTCTTGATCGAGGCAGTAGAAAGGCCGACTAGATCCTCTCACATCCGGCGCCATTTCCTCGACTTATTGGTGCTTAACAACCGGCTCTTTGCCACGGACTCGGTGAGAAGAGCGCTCCATTAACATCCGGAAGTCGTAATCCAGCAGTGGACTAATAAAGCGCTAGGGAAGCAAAGAGTGGTCTCATCAAACTGTTGGTATTCCAGTCTTTATAACGATGTTCCATAAGTGGAACCGGAAACGAGAATTATTTTAATGGATTGAGTAGTTTTAGTAAAAGGGAATGGGCCCTTCCTATTCGTCCAGCCAGCAGAATGATAAGTTTTTTAATCAAAAATACTATAACCTGTACCGGGGAGCATGCAGAATTAATATCAAGCTCGTGAAGTAGGCTTCACCGGTGATGGAGACGTCAGGTTTGGATCCCGGCCAGTGTATGGTGAATGGTTTTCCCTCCTCAAAATTTAAGTTACATTCTAAATTATATATCCCATAGGCCTACACTATTGGAGTAGTTAAAATATATACAGCCTAAAACGGTAATAGTACGAATTGGGGGCAAGGGGGAGGCAAAGTTTACCCAGTTATTATGTTTTTGTTTAATAATTAAAGAAATTAACTATTTTTATTTAAAATATGAAAAAACAGATATGGTTTAATATTGGGCACATACAACAACTAAACCCTTAGCCACCCTTTTTCAACACATGGCATACTGACCAAGGCGTTAAGATTTTCAAGCCACACCATCATTTTTTAGGGAGAGATTTTATCACTTGAATGTGAGTATTAATATTGTGTTTAAATTTCAGTAGCAAAAACTATAGTAATTGTGTTATTTTTAAAAATAATGTTTGTTTATGAATTTTAAAGAATTTATTTTTATTCAACCCTTTCTTTCTCGTTTTTTTTTTATATTCTCTCATCCTCCCAAGGCAGACATTTTAGGCACACCAATATACTGTGGTACACCGCTTGAAAAACGTTGGTTTAAGGCGTCACTCTCGCAGTAGACTAGACTGCTGATGATGGGGATATCCGTGCTCGAATCACGGTCGGGTGTACTGAAGTTGGTTTTTCATTAATTGTTTTACACTCTTCCACCACGAAAATGCGGGAATCTTTTCTATAAATCCAACCTTTCTCATCCTCAACATATTGGAGTAACTTAGTACATATTCGAGTAATTTATTATGTGTTCTTATAACCCGAACGAATTGTAAGACGAGGTGCTAAATAAATAAAAAGGTATTTAATTAATATGAGTCAATTTGGGTTCAGGTAAACTGGTCTGAATGTGTAGGATTGTTTAGGGGTAGTGCAACCATATCACCTTGGAGAGGGGTGTGGGGATAAGATAACTACATGCGTAAACCACCCCCCAATTCAGCCAACCGAGACTTGAACCTTGGTCTCTCCATCACTGTTAATCCAGTCTATTGCACGCTTGACACCTTATACCACGTGACGAGCAGTGACGATTTTCTCATCCCTTAACCAAGATAATATGTGTGTGCTCACTATTAATCTTCCTTTCTCATCCCTTTCCCTTGGATTAAGATCTTGGTAACTTTTGCAACCCGTATCGGTGAGCTCGTGGCTTCAAGCTCGTATAGTCTTGCTTGCTGGTGATTGGGGTTTGAAACGTGGCTGGGTGTATTGAGGATTATTTGTTTTTCTATAAAGTTTCCCACTCTACCTCCTTGCGAATGTGGGAACGCTTTATTTAAATTCCACCTCTATAATTCTTACACTATTAGCGTAACTAAATGCGTATAGCACGAACAAATAGTAAAACACGGTGCAGTAACGTAAGCCTTTAGTGCGTGTACGACATACCAACCCCCGTTAGAAACAATAATCTCTCTCCCCATCCCATGTAGGCGAAAGTATTAAATCCATCTCTCCGTTTTCTCCCCGCCCCCACACCACCGAGCCTTGTACCGTCAACTATGTCAGTGGAAGCAATTCGCAGATGGACTTTCCTTGTAGTTGGCGCGACGGTTTATATTTCGAGTAGCTACTACTTTTACCCATTATGTTGACGCAACTTTATCTATTCACCCCTCTCTTCCAACTCTTTCATACCTCTCTTTCTATCTTTCTTCATCTCTGTTTATGTCTCCCTTATTCGCGAGTATTTTTTATTAAGTTCTCTCACGGTCTCGTAAGTTCTTGTGCTGTATGTGTCTGAGTATAAGGTTGTCTTACACTGATAAAAAAAAGTATCTTTTTATTTTACGTTATAGCTTTTTTACATAGAAAGGAAAAAAAAGCTGATAAAAGTTATATGGTCGCTAACGACATCAATCTTGTCTAAGGAAGCGAACAAATATACATTATTACATTGATTCGTTTAAATTTAATTTCAAAATTTGGTCAAATTAATAACAACTACTTTATTTACTCCTCCTGACCACAATTACCATAAGTAAAATTACTCAAAGAGCTTCTTGAATGATCCAATATTCAATATAATTTTTATATCAGGTGGTCTAGGGTTTGTGGGTTGATAAAGTCCTCCAAATAAACGTTCTTGAACTTTCACTGTTGGTCACATGGTCTAAGGCATGAATCTCCCAATAAACTTGATTGCCGGTGACGTCGAAGCAGAGACACGAATCTTGGCCCCGCGTAAGAGGTGGAGGGTTCATATTATTTATAACTATAACTTTACCATAAATTCTCCACGCAAATGTGGATGCACCTTATTTTAACAACCTTCTTCCCCACTAGCCTTTAGATCGGTACATTAGCTTAAACAGTTTTTAATCTGATCAACGAATTGATTACTTGCGTTGATTCAATTTAATTTCACGATTGAACACCTTAATAAATAAATAGTAAAGTGCACTGTACAGTTTTTTCTCTCTTTTTTTTATTATTTTGAAATAAAAACATTTACTAAAGGCTTGTAAGAGTTGTGAAACAAATAATACACATTGTTGCATAAATACTCCACCAAGGAGGATAAATGAAATAATACGAACTATTATAGAAACATTGAGAAAAGAGGAACATCTCTGTGCACCAAAGATCAATCAAAATCAAAAATTAGAAATTTCTGCATTTATGTAAAGTACAATGGAAATAATTTTAATGGGAAAATGAGAATCGCCATCATATGCATAATGATAAACAGTGGCTAGGTACAAAATTTTAACAAAATCGTTAGTGCGAATTTTTAGAAAATGGATTTTTTTTCTTTCTTACTGTTCCTTAATTTTAGAGCCAGAAACCTATCGGGGGAACCATATTAAAACCTTAGATACCAAGTTTCAACCCATTCGGTAAATTATTTATGCTCTAGGCAAAGATACAGACCAACCGACGGCAACGCGAAAATCACTTTATCAGTTTCGGGGGTCATGAAACGTCGAAATTTCAAAATCTCGATTTCACTTTTTGGACGATCACATTACTTCTCTCTCCGAGTCCTCGATAGAAAGTAATAGTTAGATAAGTGTGACAAACACCAAATTTTGAAACCTCAAAACAACCGAAACTCAATAGAACACAGCTCAGTTTAGCTCTCATAAAAATAAATTATAAGAGTAATTTTATTTCAATTTAAATACGAATGATTGAAGCAAAAAATTATTTTTCAATGCGTGTTGAGCTCTACTGCTGAGGACGGGGAGGTCGAGCTTCGAATCTCAGTCGAGTGAGGGTTTTTTTTCCTAAATGGTTTTCCACTCTCCTTCCATGCAAATGCGGGTTCACTTCCTTTAATTCAACCTTCCCATTCCTAATATATTATCGTAATTAGTACATAAAGCGTATAACCTGACGTATAAGACGCGGTGCTGAATAATAATAAATAATAATAATTTATATAGTGGGGATATCTTAACATAATACGAATGTAAGCACATGGTTAAAAACATGAATTAAATCAAAATTGTATAAAATGAATCTGTTCATTATATAAATAACTATACATATTATACATTTAACCATATTATAATTTTTTAGCCTACATTTTAAATTAAAAGAACAATTATTAAACCACTATTGTATATAGGACTGAACGACAATAATTGCTGTTGTCCCTTTTCATTTGGCGTGTAAATGCGGAGCCATGAGAACAAACGGTTATCTTAAAAAAAATAGTTTTGAAATATTTTTTTTCTGAATTGATTTGTTTAGGAATAGAAGCATATTGATTAAGCTATACTTTTTATATTCACACCTCCTCTATAATTTTAACGGTGATCAAATATCGATAAAATTCCAATTTTTCAATAGAAAACAGCCGGTTTTATAACAAAAACAAAAATTTAACACTTAATATACATTTATACATTATCTTGAAGAGGTGTTGAAAATATTACTATAAAAATTTCACTCGTTCTAAAAAAAACATTGCCAAACGAATGATATTTCCATAGGACCTGTCCTGTAGGTAGCACCATCTACGGTTTCCATAATCCATCTGTTCTTGTTGGTGCGGAAGGATACTTTGGACGGTTGTGAAGCCACGCCACGCCTTTCACCCTCTCACCCACCATCCCACAAAATGGGTTTTAAACCTGCACTTGACAGGGCCAAGGGCCTTTATGAAATTACTGTACCTACTTTCCTGATACCAGTTTTGAGCGTGTGGAGAAAGGAGTGGATCACAATAGGTCTATCTATAGGGTTGATGTTAGACTCATATTAATATAGGACCACTAATAAATCAAGGTACACTTTAATGTAAGTTATTTGTGCATATAACCTGAACAGGTAGTAAGACGCGGCGCTAAAAAAACGCGATTTTTTTTTTTTACAAAATTGACTCTGACTAATAAAAGAAGCAAGAATAATATGCATACTCGTCGTTGCGGACCTACAGCAACGATTCCAAGCACCGCTACTGGGCTGTGGACTACCGGTTTGGACGCACCGCCTTAAATTAAGTCATTAGTAGTCTTTGTGTTTAACGTAATTATAAAATAAAAGACTTCTCGACAGACGACAGACCTGGGCTAATCCATTATAATTAATTCTCTCTGTTTTTATCCGCTTGTGAACCGCATCGGTGAGCACGTGGACTAATTGCCAGGCTAGTAAAGTCAGGTTAGTATACCTAAAATGAGATAACACTTTTAAGTTTTGAAATTTTTTTTGAATTTTTTTTAATGAATTACTTGTTTCTAATTTTTTAGCAGCTATAACTTAACATCATCTAAACGAACACTAAACATAAATACAGTACTTTATTCATTTTCTGAATCTTACATATAAAACTATCGAGTACACTAAAAAAACTTATATATTGTGTATATGTTATTACATCTTTACATGGCTTTGCAAATTTCACACAAAAAATATTTTGCCTGTTAAAAAACACTGGCACACTCATTATGAGCCGACATTTTACAAACTTAACACCTTATTCATGATTATCTTGGTCTGGAATAGTAAAATTTGTAATTACATTGAAGGCAGACATAATCATCATCAGTGCAAGGCTCAGAATTACATATTTTTCTTAATTCTCAAACTCTTTTGTTTTAGTAACATTTTTGAATGATCGACGCTGTTCCGTTAGTGTCTTCATTGGATTTTATACCTCGAGTAATCTTGTGTTTGGACTGACCAACCAAGATTATGTATTGTTCTTTTGAAAAACTTGGTCCAGCTGAAGGAATTGATTAGATAAATTTGGTCCACTGAAATATTTAAGGTCAACCTCTATGGTATTGGGGTAAATTTCTCGCCTCAGGTCCCGATGTTCATGGGCTAAAACCCAACTGGAGTCGACGGATTTTTCATGAGCTATAAAATTCCATAGCAAAAATTACTTCAGAAAGGTAGTAAAGCCATCAGTCCCATGTCGATTGTGGTATGTAAAAGAACCCTGTAAAGAATGTGAAAATACCTTTTCCAGCAAAATTGGTAGGCCCTTTCGCTCTTGCTCATAGAAATTCTTGTGTATATATAATTAGCCGTTTCAGAATGTGCATGTTAAATACCTCAAACAACAATAAATATATATATATATATATATATATATTTAAGTGTGTTGTGTGTCATGGGTGAAATAGGAGTAGGCGAGGTTTGTTTCTATACTTTTAAGAGAACTTCCAAGAAGCTGTCGTGTTTGTGGAACTCAAGAATCTTCCAGTTTCATGAGATTACACCATATTTCATCAGCTTTTGAAACAAGAGAAAGAAAACGTGCCAGAACAGTTAGCTGGGGGTGCCTTGTTTTGCATATTTTACTAGGAAAATAGATCGAAACCTAATAACAAAAGCTAAGATTTTACGACGGCGACACAAAGACTTGTCAACAATATAAAAAAATAAAAGGACCACCCAGGTTTTTTAAATCAGTAGAGAATATTTTAACATATAAGTGAATCATCGCTTCTCCTATCTAATAGAAGAAGTGACGAATACATTTACAACTTAATTAAATGAAGGTTTGGGAAGGATAAAACATAACTGAAATATACAAGTTTAACAAATCATTTTATTCAATTTAAAACAAGTTAATAGAATTACATAAGGTTTAAATTGGTCTTAAATTAAACATTCCTTTGCTTATTTAGAGAAGTTAAATCAGTTACCATAGAGCTATACATCCCCACAGGGGAGAATTAAAGTAAAAACCTTGAACTAGGAATCAACAGAAGCAAGGTTGAGTCTATTATTGAGTCTAGTGACGCTACAAATTAGAACTAACGCACATTCTGCTACGAAGGAGCGTATGCCTCAACACAGCGGCAATATAAATAGGAATCAAATATTAATCAAAGGTTATGCTACAATACATAACAACTAACCAGCCTAGCAGCTACTAAACTTATACTTGAAAGATATATACATAAATTAGGCTATAGTTGAATAATAATTAATGATATCAAATTCTAGTAAGTCCTCATTTTAAAGCGTTACTACGATGGTTGTTAAATGAGCTGTCTAGCATGAGTTAACTCCCTAGAGAGCTACGAAACACAAAGTTTAATCTCCTAGAAGAGAAACTATCATTTTACAAATAGTAAATGGTGAGATATCAGGAATCTAGGCTGTTAAGATATTATGGCCGGACTGTTCTAATTAGTTCTGCCTGGACATGCATTAGTATATTTATACTTCCACCCAATCTTGGGCACACTATAACTAGTGCCAACAAAAAATGTATTAAATAATACAAACTGCACCTGAGGGGGGCCGGAGACTAAGCACAATTCCCGTGGGCCACTACTAAGAACTAGTAGTGCACCCACAGGTTGAGCACCGTAAAAAAAGGCACACTTTGAGAAATAATAAGCACTGGTATCAGTCACAGGCCTAATTATGTCATTGAATAAAGCATTAGATAACCTGATTTCCACCATTATGTGATCCTAAGAGCTAATTAAGCCGTATCATGACCTTACAGTTTAGGGTGTAAAAACATTTCCCTAGTATACAACACTATGTCTTATGGACATAGAAAAAGAAGTCAGAACCACTGATATACTAAATCATGTCATAAAGACTTAGATAAATAGAGCATAAAGCCCATCATTCAAAACTACGCCATATGGGCATAGAAATACAAGTTAGAAACTCTGACATTCAATATTATAGCGTATGGGCATAGAAAAACAAGTTAGAAACTCTGACATTCAATACTATATCATATGGACATAGAAAACGAGTAAGAACTCTAACAATCAAAACTATACCTTAAGGCCTTAAAAAACAAGTCAGAAACTCTGAAACAAAAAACTATGTCTTATGGACATAGTTAAATATAGTACTAAGTCTCTAACATAGATTCCAACATTCAAATTCTCATAGCCGCAGACGGGGCTTCATCTATGGTGAGGTGGTGAGACTGAAGCCTCACACACCTTTGTCACCAGTTGCTCAGTCCATCGATGTAGTTTTACGTCCAAGTTGTTCCTCCGTCGAATTGATACAATAGAATACAAAATGTGAATAGAGGAATGATTGTTTTATACAAACAGGACTGACGTCTTCGGGAAGGATCTCCACCCAGACAAAAAAAAAAGGGTGGGGGGTGAGTTTGCAAAATTGAACCTTATGACAACTAGCACTGGTAGACACCGTGGAAAACCCAGAGAAGCCGCACTGTCACTTCATCCAAGTGGGACCTGCGAATAAGATGTCGTTTTGCTGGACCTTCATCCAGTCAGCTGGAGCATTTTCCTGGAGCTTAGTTTCCCGGCAACATGATTTTACCATGAGTTAGTATCTGCCACATATTATTCGAATATATTAGTTTTTGTATTTATCGTGTTGCTGCTCCAACTGGAAAGAACAGGTAATCTTAAAAAACATCAAACTCTAGTGGCCGAAGTCATATATTAAATAACCCACTTCTTGCGTCAACTACATTCGCTGATTTATACTATATTAATTTATAAATAGTCCACCGACTATACTAATATTCCCACAAATTGAGATTAATAGTTATCTGCGCATGATTGCAATCCTAAAAGTCCATACAAAAATTACCTAAATAGTTAGGACTTTGACTTTAATATGTTTGTTGACAATGGAAGAGAGAGAAAGTTTATTAATAAAAATCACATGTTAAAAATTATTACGATTTCAAATTTGTATTACTAATAAAGCGTTACTAATAATATTTTACTAAATACAGTAAGTAGGCTACACAAAATTTTATATCATAGGCGTGCGCATCACATTTTATTGGGGTGTGTTTCTTACAAATTGCCCCCAAGAGTAAGGGGGCTAGAGCCCCTCGATATCTCGTTTAGTAGAAGGGATAGACAGGAGTAAGGAGTAAAAATGACAGCTATAAATAACATTATTTGTATTAAACAAACAACATACAGTAAAGTTTTACTACATTTATACGAGTAAGTTTATTTTAATAAACACTAAAGATTACCTTTAAAAATACTAACTTATGAAATTGGGCTAATATAAACTCATCAAAACCTATGAATGTATTTCATATTTCTGTCTTCTGCCTTTAAAGAATAATATGTAATGAATTATGCTATAACTGACGATTCCACACGTCTATCACAGACCCAGCCTTAAACTGTAAGTGATTAAATACCTTGAGCACGGAAACCATCCTGAATAGCTCTTTGGTAGAGCATTGGCGTTAAGCCATAGTTCCCGGGTTTTATTCGTTTATCCAGCTATCCTTTTAAAACTTATTCAAGTTAATTTAGATAATGAGATGACGCTCATAAGGTTTTCCTTACTAAAACGACATAATCTTAATTATCTGACGAAGCCATTTCTTGTTGGACGAACAAAGTCATGATTGAGTCGAGGAGCTATTGGATCATTGTATTTACTAGATTGTTTTTTACATTTTCCCAATTTATTTATTTAACGCCATGTCTTACTACTTGTTCAAGTTGTACGCTTATATAGCACTAACCATTGATCACGTGTTTATAAGGCATCAGCATCATTATATATATATATGCTGTGTGTGTGTGTGTGTGTGTGTGTGTGT
>CABFOW010000069.1:380472-407675 GCA_902141385.1 Timema californicum | reverse complement strand
GTGTGTGTGTGTGTGTGTGTGTGTGTGTGTGTGTGTGTCGAAGTAAAACAAAACAACTGATTCGTACGCCTTGGTTTTCCCTAAGTGTAGTACAATTTACATTAAAACATTTAGAAAAAATAACTATTTGTCGAGTCCAAAAATGATAATATTTTACTTTATCATTAGAGTTGATTTATAAATTATTGATAATATCCATCAAAAGCACTGGTGGGCTCGTGGTCTAGGGTGCTGGGCTTGAAATGTATTTAAAGGTTTAAAAAAACCTTTTGAGGTGCACATCCATAACCATCCCTACGTACTGTACTGTACATATCGAGCGCCAGACTTTTTAATATCTTTTTTTGAACTACTTATATCGGTTCTCACTTAGTTTAAGGTGGGATGGAAAGGGACTTTATAAAAGACCAGTGATTTTCCAGTTTTTATATAAAAACTTTTTGTGTACAAAATAAATCAAATATTGCTCCAGTATAAACTTGGAATTTAATTTTCTTCGCGGTGACCTGGCGGTCTAAGTGTAACTTGTCAGACATATGTGCTAGAGGTCCGGGGTTCAATTCTTAGTCCCGGCACAAATTTATCTGATTTCCAAACCCTTCCTTCACCTCTGACAAGACGTGTATTAATCACAACTTGTGAATGAATGGATTGCCAGGCCTCCACCGTGGTTCGGATTCCACATTAAGCTGTAGGTCCTCAATTTTATCTCACAATCATCCTACAACTACACATTTGCGTAGGTGCGTATAACCAAAACGTGTAGTAAGACGTGGTGCTAATAATAATATGTTGATATCAACAGTTCTTGAATATCTGTCATGAGCATGGTGGCCTTATCTAACAAACTTTTTAAATTAAGAGAAAAAGTTGTCATTAAATTCCAGAATACCCTTGACAAATGATAAAGAAACTTTGACGTCATCATAGAAAGTTAAACACTTAGGGCCAGTTTCATAGACAAATTTAGTACGCCTCGAGTGCGGCGCTACACTAAGTACATGACGACACCTACCTAAAACAGAATGGAATTGGGCCAGTTTCCTATGCGAGAACGGCCCATTCCATTCTGGTTTAGGTAGGTGTTGCCATGTACTACTTAGTGTAGCGCCGCACTTGAGGCGTACTAAATTTGACTATGAAACTGGCCCTATGTTTATACTGGATCAATATTTTACTCATTTGGCTACAAAAATGTGTTGCCATAAAACTACAAAAACATTGGCTTTTCCTCACGTCCCCTTCCATCTCACCTTAAGCCATCAGACTCTTACCATATATAAAATCACAGACTAAGATTACAAGTTTATGTCAAGTTTCTAAATAAATTTCTAATGAGCCCACCAGGATACGCAAGTCAAGTTTTAACTTAGAAAGATTCTTGGCTTTAGAACTCTAACGTTAACAGTCCCACAAATACGTATTCGCTTTAATTCATATTATAGCATGCAAATATATATAAAATTTGGCATGTTGGGGCCTAAATGGTTCACTAAACGTGATTTCACCCACCCCCTTCCTTTATCTACCTTCCCTGTTAGGTTTTCCTCTGACCCTACTTCTAGTGTTACAGCCCATAAACCTCCATGCACGTGGAAAATTAATTAGCTCTACACTTTTATAGGATTTTGATCTGTTATGATGTTCGTTTATATGGTTTAATTTCTTTAGCAATGTATTTCCCAATATATATTTTTTGTTTACTTTAAATCGATCTGAGTTGGTAAATCTAACCTGCTTCGGTGGCTGCATGGTCTAAGGCATCACTCTGGTCTTATATTAAACTGCCAATCACAGGGAAATCAGGGTTCGAATCTCTGTCAGGTGTTCTGAGTGTTTTTTTTCAATAGGGTTTATATTTTCTCTCCATAAAAATGCAGTTACACTTACACTAAATTAAACCTTTATCATCCCTATCTCATTATAATAATTAGTACATAAACGTATAACTTGAACAGTTATAAAGACACGGTGCCAAGAAAAATCTTGTTAGCACCAATATGTTAATGCATTGACTAGGGTTGTGGAAGGAAAGCCTATCTACGGCTAAATTTTAAAACAAAGAGACTTTTAGAAAATACATAGTTTTGCGATAAACATTGACACAGTTTTACTAAATCATTAGTATAATTTTATTGGCATTGATAATCTTTATCAAACGTGACAGGTGTAGACAACATAGCTTGACGTATACATGCGTGAAAGTATATCTAGAAATGTTTCTAGTTGTTAGATAAGGAAGGCCCTTTCTATGAAAATTGTATTGTAGTACTTGCCTTATCGCTATTTCGAGTTGTACCAGTGTTGCACCGAGTCTCTGTTGTAAGAATATGCACAACAAGGAGCAGTAAAGTGGTTCAATAAAGAAAACTCGCACAAGCTCGTGGAATCTCTTTGGCAGCTAAGCGGTTCCCCGCCAAGTGTGGGTAGAGAGGGCGTGAAACGATCAGAACAACAAAACAAAGCAGCAAGATTTGAGAGAATGAGTGGAAAGGGGAAGTGGAGGGGGTTATACACAAGATGTGTAAAATAGTCTTCTTCTTCCCGATGCAGCAGAGCACCCTGATACCAAACACAACGGAAACAAGGATTGTCCAAATTTGCTGATAGATGGGTTTTTAGTCTTTTAGTGTAAATTAGGATTGTGGTAGAAAGAAAATTTTAGAAAATACACACTATTTTGCTGTCAACATTGATTATTATTAGCACCGCGTCTTACTACCCGTTCGGGCTATACGCACTTACGCTAGTGTGTAATGGTAAGGTTATTGTGAGATGAAATGGAGGACCTACAGTTTAACGTGGAATCCGAACCACGGTGGAGGCCTGGCATTCCCCACATTCACAAGATGTCTTGTCAGAGGTGAAGGAAGGGTTTGTCAATCAGATAAATCTGTGCCGGGACCGGGTATTTAACTCCGGACCCCCAGCACAGAAGTTTGACACCTGACTCTTAGACCGCCAAGTCACCAATAATATACGGAAAATAAGATATTCAACTCTTATAAATCAACATTGTCTTAAAGCAATCTGATACTTTTACTCTCTCTTGAGCCCTCTGAGAGAGAAGTATTGTGATAGTCAAAAAAAAAAGAGCTAGATATTTTATATAATGTCGGTGTTTCATGACGCCCTGAAACCTAAAAAGTCATCCGTCTGTCTCTCGGGACAGAGCTGAAACCATTTTACCAATCGTGCTAAGACTTGGTATCTAGGGTTTCCATAAGGTTCCCTCGAGGGGTATTTTTAATTATATATCCAACCCTAATATTAAGGGTAGTTTACTGAAGGGGGAAAAAAAGATTAAACGTTTTTCTCGAAATTTGCTCAAACAATTTTGATTAGATTTTGTAGGTAGACATTAGTTAACATGGATGTTCTCGTTTTCCATGAAAACTAATTTAAGAGTGGAAATTTCCAATTTTTTATCAAATCTCCGCAATACGAAATAACTTATCAGTGTATAGTTGTAGTACTTTTAAAAGTAGAAATATTTTATTTGAAATATATTTTTATAAAACCAATTATTATTTAAGGGATGGAAGCAAAATTATATATATTATGGGGCATTTTGAAATAAGATTATTATGCTCTTTGGTGGACAGAGATTTTCCTCATTACTGAATGTTTCTGTAACAGTATATATTATTTCATTTATGGCCTTTGGTGGAACGTATCTGCAACAATGTAAATTATCGCATTTCACAAACCTTAGGATTTTTTAGTCAACGTCTATACTTTAAGATAAAAGAGAGAGAAAGTCTATGTTGTGCACAATACCATTTATTAATGAATACCTTTTATGCTTATACACATTTATTAAGAGGATGACAACTGCTCTCTAGCTTGGAACCACTTCTTGTGATTGGTACATTTATTGTGGAGACGTGTTAATGGAGAAGATAAATTATCTGAGTGTACAGCACCTGAATGTGCTTCCTAAAAATATGATGGTGCTCTGGTTACTTGAAACAAGGTTTATTTTATATATTGGGATACTACTACTAGAGAGAAAGAAAATAATAAAGCACGTTTCCCAAGGGATAAAATAAAATTTGATATATTGGATTCTTACTCAAGTCAATAGGTCAGAGTTTACAACTTTTAGTTTACTGACTGTACGTTATCTGACTTCTGCTGGTACTTATTTTACACAGGTACCTGAAATAGTATACATGTTATATAATTATAGGTCATGGAACAAATCAACTCTAGGTTTACTTAGTTTATTAGTTTTTTAATAATATTTATTGTTTTGTTGGTAATGAAAAATTTAAGATTTATTAGTAAGAAAAAGAAACTTTAAATTTTATATTAGGAATAACTTGATGTTTTTTGACAAAACTCCCCATCATTATTATTATTATTATTATTATTATTATTATTATTATTAGCACCGCGTCTTACTACCCGTTCGGGTTATACGCACTTACGCTAATGTGTAATGGTAGGGTGATTGTGAGATGAAATGGAGGACCTACAGTTTAACGTGGGATCCGAACCACGGTGGAGGCCTGGCATTCCCCACATTCACAAGATGTCTTGTCAGAGATGAAGGAAGGGTTTGGTAATTAGATAAATCTGTGCAGGGACCGAGGATTGAACCCCGGCCGCCAGCATAAAAGTCTGACACCTTACCCCTAGACCACCAGGTCACCAACTCCACGTCAAGTTATTTCCAATTTAATATTAAAAGTTGTATTTCCTTATTAATTAATATACTATGTTGGACTGAAAATAATATTTTAAAAAGTTTTTGAAAATATTAATTTGCTTTTTTTAAGTGTTTTCTCTTTATGCTGATGTAAAAATCCTATACCAAAGATAAAATAACTAAAAGAAAATAAGGTTTGTATTCACCCTTCAGAGACAAAAAAAAGCTCAATTTAAGCACATAAGGTCATTTGAATTGAAAGACTCTTCTACAATTATTAAAGTAATAAATACAATGCTTGGACATCCCTAAAAAGAATTTTACAGGTAAAAGGTACATAAGAAAATAAAATCTGTTTATCCTTTATATCAATCAATAAGAATTATTTTGTAACCATAAGTATGTATTGTAGTAGGGTAGATATACAACTATTGCGAACACTTAAGTTTAATGATAGACAGGGACAAGGGTCTGCAATGCATTGGGTGGAGGGTTTATGGTATAAGGAAGCCCACGAAAGGTAACTTTAAATTATTGTAGATTTGGTGTAAATAATTGTAATTAAATAACTTATGTCCTGATTATTAACAATTTAGATATTTTAATATGTTTATCACAAAGTGCTGTAAATTATAACTAAGCTATAGCATTATTTCTATTATTTCTATTATTTTTTTAAAAAACTCAGAATTTTGTTTATCTTCATGTAGTCAAGCAAACTGACTGACTGACTGACTGATGACGTTCCCAACACAAAAACCAGTCATTATAAGGTGTGATTACTAAATTAGTAATTATTTAGGACTATTAATAATTTCTTTTAACATTTATTAAGGTGTTATATGACTTGGAAAAGGGGGCCCGAAAATAAATCTGTCGGGTGGGCCCAAGTTTAATTTGTTCCGCCACTGGACATGGATTTAATGTTAATCCCAAACATTTAGACAATGAAAATTCAACGTATAGTTCAAATTACCAATAATTCATTCACGACCTAAGTTTACTTAGATGACAGTTCAAAATGTTACTAGAAGTAATCCCTAATATATCACTACGCCAACAGCTGACATCTATCACTTTGGATGACTGTAATGAAAACAGATGGTAATATATTAATGTGATAGCTAACCACAGTAATTTAGGCCAATATTATTTATATATTTATTTGAGGACGGACACAAAGTTTATTTATAGTTTTATTCCCCTTTTAAAAAAATATTAACGCCACTTTCACAAAAACTTCTAATGAATATAGCTTCAAAATGGCGACCGACGAATCTTAATCATGTGATTGAACATAACGGTAAACAAGTTTTTTACAATGATGCAGACACGTAGTTGATGAAAATATTTAATTCAGTTAAATATTTCAAAATACGATAAAATAATCATAAAATCATTTATTGTATGTAAAAAAATGACAAGAATTTTCTCTTTTCCAAGTAAATACGATGCCTGTATTAAAAGGTATTGATGTGTGCACTATATTACACAAAATCAGTAACGTTCCAAACCGAAAAATAAATACTTTTAATTAAGTTTAAAATATTGTTTCGAGTTGGATAAAAAGAAATTATTTAAAAAATAAAATAGTATAAGAAAACTTAAGTTTACGTTATTTTAAATGTAATATATAATTAAAGATTTTTGAATTTATAACAAAACTGTGCTCTTTTACAAGTGTTGGCAACCCAAAACCTAAACATATGATTTTCGAACTGTCATCCAGGTAAAAACCTATCGTGAATGGACTTTATTTGACTAGCTTGGTATTTGTTCCACACTGGTAAATAAAGGGTAGGGCAACTTTCCTACACACACAAAATCGTTTATAGTATTTTATTTGGTGTACTCTAACCAAAATATCATATTTTAAAACAATGAGCATTATTGTGTAAATATATAAAAATAACACTCGGATAAATATTTGAACTCTGATCATCCGACTTTACGCATAAGGTTATATAAATTCAATGGACTTAAAAGAAACATTTCAATTGGGAATTTAAATTAATAAAATAATCAAAATTTTAGTTTTAGACTATCTACAGGTAGATTAAATTAAAATAAATCAATCAGTAAAATAAAACATGAAAAAATAGACTAAATCAATGTCGACTTGCCTTCTCCCTCTCTCTCATATTTGCATTCTTTAATCATGAAAATATGGTCCAAATGTATTATTTATTACACGCTTTCAATAAATATAAGTATTCTTTGCCCATGGTTAGGCATAATTCTTCAAGAAAGATTGTACATCCATTTAAAATATGTTTAAAAACTTAATGTTCAAACAAGTGCTTGTTGTTTCCCACGAGTCGGTGAGGTGTAAAGTTAGGGCAAAATGAATCCAAATATTTGTTGAGAATAAATCCTAAGAGAATACATATTAAATATTCAAATGGAAAAAAACAAAACAAGCTGAAAGAATAAATATCCAAGATATTATAGTTGGTACGTGCGATTATAGTTGCATCTAAATATCATAGTATTTAAATTGAAAAATGACACATAAATATAAGTATCAAAGCCGGTATATTTGTCTTAGTATGCCATTCCACTGACCACTGAGCTCCCCGAGAGTCTTCACTCATATTTTAAGGCAGAATCTTTGAAGAGCGTGTGGTGAATCAAAGGTTGCTGCGTTATCTGATAGCTCGTACGTAGCTGACGATTTACGCACGTCCATACCAGATTCTGCCTTAAAATATGAGTGAAGAATGACCTTGGGTACAGGAAGACGCCTGGATATCTCATTGTTACGAACATTGGCGTACTAAGCCAAAGGTTCTGAGTTCAATTCCCAATTACAGGTGTAATTTTCAATTTTTTTTTAAATTAGGGTTAATTTATTATCAAATGTCCATTTCAGCATTCAAATTAATTTTATTTCAAGTTTTGTTTAGCATCTGAATAGTAGGAGGATGAAGTGCTGTCACACTACTTCTCCTTTGGTGGCAATTGATATTGGAGGTAGTGACGTCATTTGAGGTATATTCGGGTTGCAGTACATAATATTGACCCAAGATCTAATGTACTATATAGAACAGTTATTCCCATTCATAGTCCCACTGAACACTGGGGTTCCTCAAGCCCTTGTTCGGGGTTCATTGAAAATTTGCTAGCTTGCCCATAATTTTTGGACAGTGCAGAAATATGTAAAGAGAATTCATTATCCGGAGAAGATTGAAAGAATAGTGCAGGTAAAAATGTTAAAAGTGATACTAGTAAGAATATTCTTAAGCCAAATTCAAGTACCGAAGGACATTATACTCTTAATTTTATTCGACAGTATGAGCTAATTATTATTTACTAACCTTACTGGTTTACACGTATATTTTGTAATGGATCCATGTCGAACCTAATAAATGTCCGTCAGATAGTAGGGACTCCCATAGATTCTACCCAAGATTGTAAATGTTCCTACAAACAAACAAAAAGTTTGGGACTCACTAGTATAGAAGTAATAAGTCAATCATTGCAACTTTTACAGTATTTTATTGCTATATTTTTATATCCAAGGTTGTTTATTATAAGATACTAAAACCAGCACTATTCCTGCATAGTTATCAGTTACCATTTCGGTTTAACTCAAAGACTTCAACTTTGTGTTCTTTTTCATGTTGCGACCAAGCCAACATGTGAAAGATAATCTTTTACGACACACGAGCAAAGAAGTATCATAAAGAGGGTGTCTTCAGGGCTATTAAGAGACTTGGGCTGAGTCCATCCACAAGAAGAAGTTATATAAAGATTATTATTATTATTATTTAAGACAAATAAAAAAAAACTCGCTTTCTTTTGTTTTTACTTCAAGCGTAACCAAAGAATTTTTTTAATGGCAAATAAAATGTGTCAATTTTTTACTTTTGTTTTATTTTAAATATTATTCTATTAAAACAACTTTCCTACAGTCATAAACATTGTTTGTTTTATCATATATATTCTGAATGCATTTTAGCATAGTATCCTCTTATTTATTTTTTTGATCAACACTATAATATAAAAGGCTAGATCGGGAATTTGAAACTTAATCCAAGATGATATTAGTGACTTAATCTTATTTATAGACAATCTTTTGTTCTAGCCAAGTCAACGTTTTTTAACATCATTAACGTATATTTCAAATATCACATGGGTCTGACTCATATGGTATCAAAATTATCGAGTTCTTTCAGCTTCCTAAAATTATATCAGCCATAGAAATATCATCCAGAATAACAAACCCAGATCTAAGGGTTTCATGAAATACGTATTTCTAAGAAAAAAATTGGTCAAATTAAATCATTATAAAAATACATGTAAATCAATCTTTAATAATCAAAATTATTATATAATTACAGATGTCTTGGACTAATTATATTTGCCCGTCACTAAGCCAGAATCAACAAGAGTGTTTAGAAAAATACTTTTAGTTATAAAATAATAAATTTTACCAATCAGATATTTTACATCATTTTTCCCCAAAATTAATATTCAAAGAAAGGGTATTATTACCAAACAATATTTTTTCAAAAATATCTGTGGTCCCACTTTTCATTATTTTTTTCTATAAGTTAATCTTTTTAAATTGTCTTGTTAAGAAAAAGTACCAAAAATAAGTGATTGCATATTTATACATGAATATAAATAAAATTTGGAATCAAGTAAGTGTAACATACTCTAAGTCTCGTCGAAGAACCAAGTTTATAAAACAACAATTTGTTGAAGGTTAATTAATATATACATATTTGAATTTTTGTGGAGTTTCTTTTAAAGTGTTTTTGCAATTTTCATGGCAAAACATTTTGTTGACCAAAATAAATACAATATTGCTCTAGTGCAAATATAGAATTTATTTTTATTCACACGGTGACCTCATACTTTTTCGAATATCTGTCAAGGGTGTTTTAGAATTTAATGACATATTTTTTCTTCATTTAAGAAGTTTGTCAGATAATGCCACCATGTTCATGAAGTACATTTACAAACTATTGACATCATCATGTGAAGAAAATTAAACTCTATGTTTTTACTGAAGTAATATTTTATTTATTTTGGCCGAAACAGTGAAAGTGAAAAAACTCTGGTCTTTTATCGCGTCCCCTTCCATCCTACCTTAAATATAATTATTTTGATGTTCATTGCAACAATACCTCCACGTAAGAGAACCATTGTTAATTTGCTTTCATTTGCGCCTTAAATGTAGGTATTATTTCAGTTATTTTATGTTTTTGCTTGTAAATTAGTTTTTTTGTTACCTAGATTGTAAATTTAAATTATTTATTCTGGTGTTTATTGTAACAATTCCTCTGCGGAAAAAAAGAGCCAATCTTGATACGAGAACTGCAAAAATGTAAACAATTTATTTTGGTCGCTTAGTACAGGTGGTCATTAACATGGGGCATCGTCGACAGATAAAACATTTCCCTCGTCTCATATGTGTCTGATATGGTGTGATTTGCTGGGAATAAAAGCTAACTTTACCGACTTTAATACGAACGAAGCCGCGGGCAAAAGCTAATATTAAATTTATTATAGCTCTGTTTTTCGCCGTAGTAGATATGTTATCTCTTAATAAGAGGGAATTTAAACATTAATTAAGCAAATTTTTTTTGATCATCAAGTTATATATGTTTTTAACAAATTAAGATAAAATGTTTGTGAATTTTATCTGCGGAACGCAACTATTATTATTAAAATGAATGTATCATATATGTTCTATTAAATCATCTATTTTTTTGATTTAGCAGCCAAAGTTGTCTATGTTAATTTAATTTTTTTAACTACATAAATACATGAGTGGCAAACTAAGGGACTGTAATATTCACTATAGTCCTAAGCTCAAACATAGCTTCAAGACTTGAGTATCTAGGTAATAATATCAGCCCAAACACAAATAACGCCATTTTTAGCTAATTCTTGGGATAAATTTATGGTTTCGTTTACCACTCAGCCATGCAAAAAAAGCTCGTTTATATTTTTCGCCATCTAAATAAATGTTTGGTTGCGGCAGCCATAGGCCTAGTAGAATAAATTCTGTACACCCGAACCTTTCCTTTCTCTAACAAAATGGTGCCCTGAGACAAGGAAACATTGTGTTATCACTTTCAGAGACTCATGTCCATCCAAAACCCTCTTTAGGAACAAAAACTTCTTTTTTTGTGGTTTTGGCCTCTACAAGAGTCTGACCATAGCACTAGTTCTGTATTTGTGTTTCCGATGTTTTCTTTAATGCGTTTCCTTAAACAGGATCCTAATGTCTGTGCTCCTCTTTCTGCATCCCCTTCAACCCACACATCCACTGATCCACTGATCCACTGTGAATATCACAGTTATAGAACCATAACTGCAGTTTGGAGAACACTATATTAGTTGGTAATCGAGGCAATGGTAGGGTTTTTTCTACATCAGAGGTGATACATTCCAAAGTGTTGCTCGACTCTTTCACTTTTTTTCGTATCGTCTGACATCATTTTTGAGCTGCTTTAGCTATGTCAATGTGAGATTTGTGTTGATTTTCAAGTTTATTTTTTTGTTCTTGGGAAGAAGAAGAAGACTATTTGTGAGTGTAGAAAATCACAAAGATTACCATTATCCTTCTTTAACTTCTTCCGCCTTAAATTACACTGTGTAATAAATATCCTTGGTATGTACTAAAGGAGACAGGATTTATGTATTCACTTGAGTACATGTTATGCATTAGGGATATAAAAAAAAGTATCAGACGGTAAAAATTCCAGTTTTGTTCGCGAACGAGAGTAGTGGGACACATATCGAGGTTACTTATTTATGTGATCAACGACTTCTCTAGTTGTACATTCCTTCATTTTATTGTGTCCACCAGCCTCGGTTGCCCTTGACTAAGCAATTTGATTTAATTTTTTTGAGTGCTTGGTCAACTACACAGCTATATATCCTTAAAGTTTGCATGAAAAATGTCTTACAAACTATGACTCCACAAATGTATGTCCTGATATCAAACCTTTTTTCTGATATTTTGACGGTCTTCTTGTCGTAAATACTATGTTGTGAAATCATCACACCCAACATTAACGCCCTTACCTCATAGCTTCCAATACTCCAAAACTTTGAAAACTCGTTTTTTATTTCATCGATGCTTAATTTTTCGCTACATTTGAAATTACAGTGGTAGTCGCTGAATTCCTTTTGATCTACTTCTCTACCTTTGGTGTTAATGTAGCTGTTATTCGTATTTCTCTTTTTTCTTTTTTATCCTCCTTTGTCTGACTGGCTTGTTTTTTTTCGACCTTTTTTTGCTCTACCTACACTTTGCATTGTTCCGACGCTTTCACTCGTAGTTTTCAAATCTTTAGTATTTTCCCCCTGAGAGAATTGATGAGCCACAACTAAATCATTAATGGTAGTTTCTCATTCACAAACAATTAAAGAATTAGTCTCGATTAATTTGCTTCTATCCCCATTTTCGCCATTATCCTCAATCATATTATTCGTATTTTCAATTAAACTATTTTTCTGTAAATAAGAATTGTCAAGTCCCTCAAACTCAATAATAATGTCTTCGTTCTTGTTCTGCACATTAGATATTCGAACATCCCAATCACTTTGATCTGGAGTTTATTCACTAAACCTAGTCAAATAATTTTCAAAGTTTTTTTTCAACACTGCAAATTGTAGTTACATTATTCTCAATAATAATTCCATCGAGAGTTTTTTTATTTTCAGTGTAGTTTATCTGCTAATCACCAGGATAGGTGTTAGAATGAGAGCCTGAATTTCCATTAACTTGCTGTACAGCAGCAGTAATTGGTGCAGGAAGCAAAGGAGATAGTGAAGTACAGTCCACAAAAATAATAATTGTATACATTAACACTACTTTACTATCTGCTGGAATATTACAACAAATATCCCCGCGCCCACAAAATTTTTTTTTTTTTAAACCACTAGCACACTCCCTTCCATATCCTCTTTCTCTCTCTCACTTTATTTCTCGCACTCTTTCTTTCACACACACACACACACTCTTTTCTTACACACCTTATGTTTTCTTCTCCCGATATTTATTTCTCTAACACATACATATACCCTCACTATTACTCGCTCAGACTCACTCGATCTCTCTCACTTGTTCATTCTCAATCTCTTACACTCACTTTCTCACACTCACGCTCTCATTTTCACTTTCACCCACACACACAATTACACACTCAAACATTTACTCTTTCATTTTCACCATCACATATTATCACTCTCTCTCTATCTTATATCTTAATATATATTATTTGATTAGCCCTTTTCCAGTAATATAATTACGAGGAATTGACTGAACAGATTTGGACAAACGAACACTCATCTTAAAGATTTGAGAATTAGGATTCCGGTAAAAATAGTGTCCTAAAACTAAAACACAATTTTCTAAGCAAATGTTCAATTGTTTCCCTTTTGTGTGTGCAGTGGTTCATCTCTTCAATCATTATTTGTTTTCATCACCATAGAAACCATGATTTGTGTATAGCTCTATATTGGTAAATAAAATGTTATAGCTGTATATTGGTAAATAAAATGTTTGTCCTTGTTTAAAAATATTATCAGCTCAATCGTTACTCGAGTGGTTTGGTGCAACGAATAGATAGAGATCAGGGAGAAGAGTCATTTTAAAGTTCTCATCTAAGTAAAGTTAACAGCCTTTGACGAGTAAACTTTTAACTAAAAAGTGATTGAGGTCTTATTATATAGATACTTTCCAAATAAAAAGTTTAAAATACCTTTTAGTGCAATAATCTGCAGCCATTGCTGAAACGACCCACTAGTTTGGTATAAACGTTAAGATCATTTAACATGGCTTTCTGATAAAATTGAAGTTAAGGTTCGAATCCCTTTGGGGTGTATTGAATATGTTTTTTTTTGTTTATACATAGTTTTCCACTCTTCCTCCAAACAAATGTTAGTTAATATATATAAAAAGAGTTTCCAGCTTAGTTCACTTTTTTATTTAAGCCATATATTTTCCACTACCAGCTTACTAGGCCTGTCGTAGATTCATATGTTTATAATCTATACTTAAGACTAGGACAGGCACAGTATCCAGTCACCTTCTGTTAATTTATCACTGTTAAATGGTAAACCCACAGTTCACCGATGTTAAATTCTTAGGCCATGTTGAGAATCGAGCCCGGGACTCATAGATTAATAGAGAGACACGCTACCGACTGATCTAAGGTGTCGGATCCCTGCTTCGTAAATAATCGTAAATGATCGTAAATAATGTGTATAGATGTAACCCGAACGTTTAGCGGTTCGGGTCCCCTCGCTCTTTGAACGACGCGATGCCTGTCCCGCCAATTGCCACCCGTGAGACGCAGAAGTCTGGCTGACCTCTGACATAATTGGCACCCCTTTGAAAGATTTTATTTGCCATTTGTCGTAAAGATTGGTTTTATACTACTGCTACTTTATTTTTTATTTGTCCTTAATCATAAACCATATTTCTTGTATTTTGTTATGTGTCATCAAATATTTTATCCATCGTATTATAGCAAAAATGTAAGACACAAGTCGTAAAGGTTATACATCAGTCTTATGTGTGCTCCAACATTGTATAACAATCTTCTTCAGAGAACTTAAACTTAGAGGTTATAAACATTTTAGTGTTATGCGTTTTCCTGGGAGCAATTTATCCAGTGGGTCTTGGTATTTGCTGCTTACTATCTCCATACGAAACTCACCTTTGAGTATAGTTTTTTTTAGCACCGCGTCTTACTAACCATTCGGGTTATACGTTTACGTACTAATCACGCTAATTGTTTTTAGGGATTAGAGAGGATATATTTATTTAAAAAATGTACCCATATATTTGAGGAGATAGAGTGGATAAACCACCCTCAATACACCTGACTAAAATTCTATCTCAATCTCCCCATTATCGGCAGCCTAGTCTACTGTGAGAGTAGCGCGTTAGACCAGGTGGGCATCAAAGCGGGTGGCTAAATTCTTTAACAGACACTTCCCATGAGCTGGACTAAATCTATAGCTCTTTGTGGCCGTGACGTCATTTCATGTAAAAGCGCTTTGTTGGTCCAGTTTACTGTGGATTTGATGAACCGTCTTGATAAAGTAAGTATGTTGTTGCAAAAGTATCACAGGAGGCATTGACTATGTATTTTGATAACCCTTTGAAACACATTTGATACAACCAGTACAACCTTTCCTTTATTTTTTAAGTGCAGTCACAATTGTCACACACATTATAATGACGATCACCGACTTGGAAGTGTATTGGATCATTATTATATACCTAGTGTACTTTCACGCCGGTATGTATATGGTAGGGCTGACACCCAGAGTTTCACCACGCCCTGCCCTTAAAACTGCCCCCACAACGGAGGCGGCTTGCTCAGTCACCCATCATCTACCCGCCAACTTACCACATGAACCCGTGCGGGAGAAATTCCACTCCAACCTAGGTCTCCATTAAAAGAAACAAACGGAAGCGCCTTATGTTGGAGTAGTGGTGGCTACATAGAAGTCTTGTTAACGTATTGATGCATCTGACTTTCGCCGCCATTTCAAGAGAGTCAAGAAGAAGTACCACCGGCTTTGGCGGCCGCATGGTACAAGACGCTACTCTTGCAGTGGACTATACTTCTGATGACGGGGAGATAGAGGTTTGAATCTTGGGTGGGTGTAATGAGGGTGGTTTTTCAAAATGGTTTTCCACCCTCCTTCCTCGCAAATGTGGGTACACTACATATAGCCTTCCTTATCTCTAAAACTATTAGCGTAATTAATACGTAAGAGCATAACCTAAACAGGTAGTAAGACGTGATGCTAAAAAAAGGTTGTCATAATAATAATAATAATAATAATAATAATTGTATTTAGCACCGCGTCTTATTACCCGTTCGGGTTATACTCTTTAAGTACTAATTACGCTAATTGGATAGGAATTGGGAAGGGTGAATTAGAGGAAGTGAACCCGCATTTGCGTTGAGGGAGAGTGGAAAACCATTTAGGAAAAAAACTCTGTTCACCCGACCGAGATTCGAACCTCGATCTCCCCGTCCTCAGCAGTTGAGCTCAACACTACCAGCGTGTTAGCCAACTACGCCACTGAGGCGGGTAAGAGGTTGTACCCAGGGGACAGAAAGGAGGAGGCTATGTAGTGCAATTTGGACACGTCTTAACCTACCGTCATTATAAAAACAAAAATCGAGCATTTCTACGAGTTAATTTACTGAAGGATATTTAATACAACATGAACACACATTAACATTCCACCATTATACAGAACAAGGAGCGAGAAACCTTTTGAGTTGACATAGGGAAGGTAGTTCCTATGTAATAAACCATAAATCGGCTTCAACCTGGTGCCAATATAAGTAGGTTGATGTTCTAGTCTCAGCAAAACATTCTTGATTTTATTTTCGTTTCATAGAAGTAAAGAGGCACAACTATAATAATAAGTGTTTCATACTTGGTCATATAAGATGAAAAATTGCACATTTTATTAAACTATAAAATTTAATTTCTTTGCTTTGATCAGCAAAGTAATTTATTTATTACAGTAGTATTGTAGATGGGCGTTCTAAACTTATCGTAAAAATTTAAAGAAAAAACATAAAAACATAATTTTTCGCCCAATTTAGATCATAACTGAAACAGCTTTTTACTGCAATACTTAAGAAACATCTAATACCCATTCTTCTTTTATTGTATTATATATTCAAGCTTTTTATTGGTATTTTTTTACTATATTACTGTACGTATCTTTTATAAAACTTAAACGACTTTTATAATGAAAAATTAGAAAAATACATGCTATTTGGTTAATCTTATACTAAACATAAAATCATTTATTCAAATTGCGTAAACTTTTTTCAAGAATTTTTTTTAAATCTATGGAAAAATAATTTGTGAAAATGTTTTTATTTTGAAGAGCACCCAAAATTTCTGAGTTGGTCAAAGTTTGGTAAAAAAAAAACTATAGAAAATGTTGATAATTTTGAAAGAAAATATAAAAGTAGTAAACATTTTTGAAAAATGTTAATTTGTAATTAATTTAATTAATAGCAAGAAGTATTTTGAATTATTAATGTATATCAAGAAGTCATTTTAAAATATTTAAACGAGAAGGAGACATGAACAAAAACTAGTTTTGAATAAAATATATATTACATGGATTGTTGATGGTCATGCCATGTAACACTTTTTTCTTAACTTTTTCTTAACTGTAACGCCAAGTAGACATTTAGACAAACCCCTCCACTCTACATCCCGTGGTACATAACTTTTCACATAAAATTAATACTGATTATCATTATTTCATAAGGAAACTTTGTGACACTAAAAGAGGGACTTAAATTTAATGCAACTCAGAATTAATTTTTAAATCCTGGATAAAATTAATTCAAAGAATTGTATAACCAAACTTTATTATTTATATTTATGGTTTAATTGCACGTACAGAGTAGTATTTGGAAAATTAGGAACCTTTATGGCCTGATGCATTGGCCACATGGTATAAGGCGTCATTATCACAGTAGATTATGTTAGGATTATTAAATAAATGCCGAGTATATTAGAGATAGTTTTAATAGTTTACTTATTGAGAAAATGGGGGTACAAAATAAACAAGTAATGCCAAGTCGGCCATCTTGAGACTGAGACAGTTAATGAACAGCTGAACAAAAGAAGCACGTTATACATAGAGATAGGTAGGCCTACATCACCATAGAGTTATGAAAATACACCACTATTCTAACAGATTAGACGACCGTTGACAGAAAGATTGCGGCTGGAACCTCGGTCGGGTGTACTGAAGATGGTTTTCCAAAATGGGTTTCCACTATTCCTACACGCAAACTCGGGTACATTTTATTTAAATTCAACCTAATCATATCTAACAAATTGCGTAATTAGTACATATGCGAATATCCTGAATAGGTAGTAAGACGTGGTGCTAAAAAACCTTTAAAAAAATACTATTTTGCTACGAAGTCTAACACTGTGATGTACCCACCCTTCCTCATATAACGCCATTTAGACATTAGACAGGGTTCCCAGTGACCTGGAAAACAGGGAAAAGTCCGGGAATTTGCTTGGTCAGGGAAAATTCAGGGAAAGGTCAAATAATTTGATCAAATTTATGGAATGTTCACACATTCTTGAAAATTATATCACCTCTCTCAGTGGCGTAGTAGGCTAACGGGCAAGTAGTGTTGAGCTCGACTGCTGAGGACGGGGAGATCGAGGTTCGAATCTCGGTCGGGTGAACTGGGGGTGGTTTTTCCTAAATGGTTTTCCACTCTTCCTCCCCACCAATGCGGGTTCACTTCCTCTCATTCAACCTTCCCAATTCCCAATCCATTAGCGTAATTAGTACTTAAAGCGTATAACCCGAACAGGTAGTAAGACGCGGTGCTAAATAATAATAATATTAATAATAATGAAAATAATACAAAACTTTAATTTACAATAGTCAAAATAACATTTTTCTTCTAGTTAAAAGTCACCGCGAATCTTTTTAAACACAGTTGAGCATACTAATCTGAATTCTCAAAGTCAACACGTGATATTTGTTTAATCCTTTCATCCCTTTCTCAGCGTGTTTTTAGCCAAAGTTGAGCCATGGCTATGTTCATGTGCGATAATTCGATTACACTATTGAAAGAAGAAACTAAAAATTAACGCGTTCCGTGACAATTTTAAACTGTACTGCTGTACTCAATACGATATAATTGATTTCTAACTTAGATCGCACCAGACAATTGCCCATGGTTTTAGAGTGAAATTCTTTAACTCCATCATAGAGTGACACAATTTCAGATGGTGTATTTGTCTAGAAATAGTATTACATTAAGTTGCGATCTTAATAAAATAATGTTTTTAATATATAAGGACTGTAAAAGTTGGAAATTGGCTCTGGAAAACCTGGGAAAATCAGGGAATTTTAAAATATATTTTGGCTGAACACCCTGTTAGAGTTCCCCCTTACCCCTCTCTAAACAGTGTTTGGTGGTTTATGGATGGCTCCTTGGTTGTAAAAATATCATCCCTCACAAGTTAAGGTTTACTAACTGCCTGAATCTAATGTCAACTGAGGGTTATTAAAGTAGATAAGAAGATGGCATAATGATGCCTACATTAACAAGATGCTGATCATGAAATCGTTCCAGCTACGGGACGAACGTTGGGGAGTTGTAGTAAATATTTTGAATACTGCTATGGCATGGGCGAGGGAGGGTAGGTTAGGGAATAGGGGATGGGGTAAGAATTTAAGGGGTAAGCACGACACACTATCTCTGCTAGCGTATGAAATGTCTAAAATGTCGTTGATGATTAGAAAAGATAGCAGTATGTCTCGAGTTTACGTTATAAAATCGATCAAGGCCTATAAAGTTGAAAAAATCTGTATTAAATACTTAATTAGAAACAAATATGGTATTATTTTTAGCTTTAATTAAATAAATATGATTAACAATTAAGATTTAGGCCCCTTCCTCCTTAAATGTTTAATTTAATAGTGTATCTCTTGCACTTAGCTTGGACCAGAGAGAATAGAAATCAACAAACGATAAAGTAAATTAAAAGTAGTTTATTCCATGTTGTGGTTCCCACCTCAGCTCCAGATGAATGCTGGCTCATTTTTTATAAATTCACCTTTCTAGATCAGTTATCTTTATAAATAGATTTAAAGCGATTATATGCATTCACTCTCACTTGACCTTGACACTATAAAATGTAGGTTGCTAATAGTTTCCTACTGAGACAAGGATCCCGGGCTCGATTCCCGGCATGGCAAAAAAAAATCATTCTTGTGAAATTGTGTTTTCTCCTTTCTAAGTGATGAATTGACAGCTGTGGGGATGGGTGTTGTGTCTGTTATATATATTAACTTAGTCATGTGCTGATATAACCAATCAGTTCAGAAAAGGCACGTTGTGTACCTAATTTTTTTTTTAATTTGCATTTCTGGCACTAAAGCCTTATACTAGATTTTAAACAAAGTGTAGTGACATTGTTTGATGGCTGCTCGCAACACTTTTCACAGAAATGACATCATCGACTAACTTGGGGTGTCGGCACTTCATGTTGTATTATTCAAACGGAAGTCAACACTTTTCTCTTAAAGTAGTCAAATGGGTATAGTTACATGTTTTCTAAGGAAGTCAAATGGAATTCAACACTTGTATACTTTTCTTAGCACCACGTCTTCCTACCCGCTCGGGTTATACGCCCATGTACTATTTATACCAATGGTTTTAGGAATTTGTAAGGTTATATTTAGAGGAAGTGTACCCACATTAGCGTGGAGGAAGAGCGGAAAACCATTTTGGAAATGCCACTCTCAGTACACCCAACAGATATTCGAACCTCGATCTCCCCATCTTCGACAGTCTAGTCTCCTGCGAGAGTAGTGAGTCAGAGCATGCGGGCACCGAAACGATTGGGTCATCTTTTTGTTGAAGTAGTCAAATGCTTATTGCTTCATGTTTGTTAAAGTTGCCAAATGGCCTTCAACTCATGTCTGTTGAAGTAATTAAATGGGTACTGACACATGCCTGTTTAAATATCTAAATTAATATAAACACATATATGTTGAAGTGTTCAAATGGATGTTGAAACATGTCCGTTAAAGTAGTCATCTAGATACAGATTTGATAAAAATAGAATCAACAAAAAAGGAGAATTGACGCAAACTAAGAAGTTAAATTGGGAAATGAGTTGAGAGATAATATTGAGTTTAACTTATCAGAAAGAGTGTGTATTTAGAATGATTGTGATAAAACACTTGTATAAAATTACATTATAATACTAGACACTTTAACATACATATTAAAAATGTGAGTCACAGTAACATTACACAATCAGACTAAAAACATAATGATATATGTATTAAGACATAAGTCAAATAGTCATTAAGAGCATATAGTATTAAACAAAAACACTGAAGTTGGTTAACTTAATTAAAGATAGTAAAAAAGTTTTGAGAATGATGCAAATTATGTTAATGAAACATGTAATTTGATTGATCTTGTCTTTCAGGAAAACTTTTGAGTTCACAAATTTAATACTACGAATTTTACGAGACAGAAGTCCAAAGATTAAAGAACATTAGAGGAAAAATATAATAAGGTGTAAAAAAGGATGTATATATGTTTATAAATTAGAATTAATACAAATGATATGAAGATATAAAGAATTAGTAAATAAAGTTGAATTCTATTCTTATCTGAAAAAAGGGAATCAAACTTTTTTCAGATAAGAATAGAATTCAACTTTATTTACTAATTCTTTATATCTTCATATCATTTGTATTAATTCTAATTTATAAACATATATACATCCTTTTTTACACCTTATTATATTTTTCCTCTAATGTTCTTTAATCTTTGGACTTCTGTCTCGTAAAATTCGTAGTATTAAATTTGTGAACTCAAAAGTTTTCCTGAAAGACAAGATCAATCAAATTACATGTTTCATTAACATAATTTGCATCATTCTCAAAACTTTTTTACTATCTTTAATTAAGTTAACCAACTTCAGTGTTTTTGTTTAATACTATATGCTCTTAATGACTATTTGACTTATGTCTTAATACATATATCATTATGTTTTTAGTCTGATTGTGTAATGTTACTGTGACTCACATTTTTAATATGTATGTTAAAGTGTCTAGTATTATAATGTAATTTTATACAAGTGTTTTATCACAATCATTCTAAATACACACTCTTTCTGATAAGTTAAACTCAATATTATCTCTCAACTCATTTCCCAATTTAACTTCTTAGTTTGCGTCAATTCTCCTTTTTTGTTGATTCTATTTTTATCAAATCTGTATATATAGTGTTCCTTACTAAAATTAAATGTTTTTTATGAATAGTCATCTAGATGTTGATAGATGTTTGAAGTAGCCAAATAATGGTTGACACGTGTCTGAAATACCCAAATTTATTATGATTAAACTTGAGTACGATAAACTTCCTTATAGGTTTGTCATGTTAAGTGAAGGTGACTTAGTTGGCAGGTTGTATAGGCTAGTAGAAAGGGAATTACTTTGTATTTCACTTTAACGACGTTGCCTACCCGAGACGTCACTGAAAGTCAAGATAGGATTTCCCATGTTAATTTATTAAGATTTTGGAAGAGTTTACTCATATTGTATTAAAACAAAGACCATAAATTCGTTAAAAATTCTAAAAATAGTATTATTTGTTCACAACATTGTTTTTTCAATATGGAAATAGTTTTTTATAAACATATGTTTTTAAATCGTTTAAAACTTAGGTTGTTTGGCATATTCACGAAAATAGTCAGTAGGAATCTTCCTGACAGAACGAATATTAAAATAAACATGGAAGCGTGTGACTATCTAGAATAGGAAACATGAAAAAGATCATTTTGAAATGCTTATCAAATATATCTAGGTGCAAATATCAAATTAAGTATTTATACTCTTCAGTGGAAGAGGGTAAGTGTTACCAGTAGATTAACACGAGACGTCTTAGACTGAACGGTTAGTTGTCTTTCATCCAAATCTATTTCATACATTGCCGTATAGTTGTGATAGTGCTAAAAGTGCTAAAAGTGCGCCAAGTTAAGGTAGAACCCACTTCGCACAATAGCTTTGAATTCACCAACTAGGCAAAGTCATTAGTTTTATTTCAAATAAATTTGGACATTATCGCATCCTAGTCTCATAAATTATCCAGAATGAGGTAAAAGGTATCAAGATTTTACTAAATGAAATATGTTGGTAATGTTGTCCAGCTTTCTTCTATAAAACAACCTGAGATATCGACAGGAGACGTCTGAAGTTAGTGTTAGTTCATGAGCATTCTCTTGATCAAACTGGCCATGCAAATAGGATATAGAAACCCGTTTATTAAGAATACTCGACTCATCAACTTGAAATCTTTAAATGGTCATGATTTTAATTCGATGGAGGATGAAGCATCTTTGTCCGAACAAATCCCCCACTTTTGAATCAAGTAAGATTATGATAACTTTCTAATTTGTAAATAAAGTGCCTAAAGCATTACAAAGTTTATTTAGAACATAGTTTTAAAATATTAAATTGATCTTCAATGCAATCAAATTTTTTATAGGATATTTTTCTTTATATTTTCATATAAGTTTTAAATAACTACCAGTTTTATATTTGTTTTACTATTTATTTTACAATATTGTTCACCTAAAACGGTTAATGAGTGATTTAAGTTTTTAGACTTATGTTGAACTTAATTTCATCAAACTTGGAACTTGGGGTTCTCGCCTTGGCTGAAAGTATTATGGGGTGGGTTTCCACATATTATCTAAATTGCAATCTTATTATATTTTCCTCTTGCTAATGCGGGTGCATCTCCTCAACTACACCCAAAATACCCTTACCGCTTAGTTTAAGTCGAAAATACATTAACTATTGTTTTGAACGTATGAATAACTATTATCTGCAAGACCATAACACATTGAGTTGCCGTCACTTTTGGCAGTCAAAGTTTTATCAACAAACAATTTTCTTTCGAGTCTTTTTCCCCTGTTTTTACATTATTAAAACACGAACTTATGAAAATGCTAGTTCGGATGCTTTTTTTTATTTTTTTGTAAATAATAATAATAATAATAATACTTAGCACCACGTCTTACTACCCATTCGGGTTATACGCTTTAGTACTAATTACGCTAATGGATTAAGAATTGGGAAGGTTGAATTAGAGGAAGTGAACCCGCATTTACGTGGAGGTAGAGTGGAAAACCATTTAGGAAAAACCATCCTCAGTTCACCCAACCGATATTCGAACCTCGATATCCCCGTCCTCGGTGGTCGAGCTCAACACGACAAGTGCGTTAGCCAACTACGCCACCGAGGCGGGGGTTTTAATTTGTGTAAAAGCGGCGTTTGTAGTTTACTTAAAAATGCTTTACAAACGAAAGCTTTTAAAAGGCTGAGTTCTCTTCATAAATTAAGATGGTGAACCAGACTAAATAAGGATGGTTTATTTGGCCTACACCATATAAACCATATTCGGGTGTGTTAATACGCAAGTGTTTACAAAATAAAGATGTTTTATTTTGAAACTAATATTTTATATGGCTCTTTCTCTAAGTTAAAAAAGGTATTTATTTATTTTATTATTAATGTTGACCAGTTATAAGATGATACAAGCTGACTATAATACTTTTTAATTTATTACTTCACTCACTTTAGTAAATTCACTACTCCATAAACAAAAAAACATAATATTTTTATTAATAACTTTTGTTCTTTCAATTAGTTATACAATGATTCTGCTCGAACTATTATTAGAAGCGTTTGGTAACACCTTTGATTAATAATCTAGTATTACTAAACAAATAAATACTATTTTCACAAATGTTTATATGAGTTACTTTCAACCGATGTTTTCAATATAAATCTTCTGTTAGCTGTCAGTTACAATCATTCCTACGCTGGATGGCCTGTAACGTCCTGCTTTAGTATGCTTTGTAACCGCCTAGTCAGTAGACTTCCTGCACACCTGAGCTGTATTACAAGTTTGACTACACAACCTCTAGTAGGAGAAAGGGCAAAAGATCAGATAAAAGGTTCCATTTACTGCAACAGCATCTATACTGTCGGTGAAGGTTCAACAAACATTATCATCAACTAATATTCAATGGTGTAGGGGGAATCTACCGATTGTCAAAGCTTAGTGTAAAGATAAATTAGTGCTCTGCCTTGTAGCATATACCATTTGTAACCAAAGTTTCTCAAACACTAATTAAACATAAATTAATATCTATTACAAGCTATGCTTTCTTTTCAAAGAGTCATTTTTGAATTATTAAATGGATATAAGCGTTTAAGTAAGAAGTTGGTATTTAGATTTGCAGCAAGCCTCATTTAACTATTTTGATCCATTCCAGAAATAAAATAAATTAAATGGATAATTCTTCGATTTGGATGTAGGATTTACAACTTAAATATATAATACGTTCCGAAAGCTCTTTTATAGATCGACCTTTTTACATACGGAAAGTATATTTATCCTATCTTATTGAATGGATTATGGTTGAGATGATTCATTATAGTTGACAATATTTCCTTCACTAACAAGGTTTACTGATTTGACACAACTGTAATATTTAAAAAGAATATATTTGTTTATTTGCAAGCATACATACATAGATGACTTATTTGCTTTCGGTTTAAACCTTATAGGGGCAATTACAGTTAGATTTGTTTGAAATAGAAACTACAAGTTCAATTTTAATAGGAAAAGCCTTATCTGAAAGTTATAAAAAGCTACTAGATCTACTTTCATATATTTATACATCAAATCATTTGATCTGATGCTACCACTATTGATATATTATCAATACCTATAAAATAACATTAATGATATAATAAAGTGTTATCATTGTTGGCCGAAAAAAAAGTTTGTATTTTCTTAAAGAGCCTTTACACCAGAATCTTACTCTAGAAGTGAGTAATAAATATCACATTGGTAGAAATCGTTCATAGATCTACCACCGGGAAATGTATCATTGTAACTCAAAAGGAGGGCAGCTAAACGATGTATCTCTAGTGGATACAATCATTAAGAGAAGAGGTCCTACTGTATATAGTTATTTACTATCACTCTCCTTCAAGAAGCAAGGAGGATGACTCAAGAGTATTTGCTTTTGTTGATTACTCATCACTGCAGTGCCAAGGACTGGACAACAATAAAATAAATTACTTTTAAACTCTTCTTCTTTGTTCCTTTCCAACGAGTGTCATGGCGTCTCACTTTCAATTCATAGTATTTGGCTACTGGCTAACATATTTAAATATTACATCTCTTTTCTTGAATGTGTGCAGCTCGTTTGAAACGAGTTATAATATCTTACTAATATTATAATTGCGAAAGTTTGTGTGTTTGGATGTTTGTTACTCAATCACGTCAAAACTGCTGAGAGTATTCGACTGAAACTTTGTAAGTTGGTAGAGTATGTCCTGGAATAACATGTATGACTATTCCCAACCTTTGATTTTACATTAATTTTACATTACTAATATTGAAACTTTTCGTATATATATTAGAGATTTTACGAGTAAATATGAATGTGATTATAATTAAAATATTACTTTACCTCACAATTTTTTAAAGTTAGTAAAGATCAGTTTAAAACGAAAACTTACGCACAAAAAATACAATTGAACTTTTATCATAAAAGTGACTTCATATTTACACGTGAAAACAACAACAAAAAATCTCAACTTTTCGCTGTGTAGAAATATTTTGCAGGTTAGATGGTGCTGCCAGTAATTTGCTATTTTTATGATAAAAGTTCAATAGTAATTTTTTTCGTAAGTTGGTAGAGTATGTTCTGCAACAACATTACATTAATTTTACAATACTATTGTTTAAACTTTTTGTATTTGAGAGATAAGATTTATATGGTGATTTTAATTTAATTTTACGAGTAAATATGAATGGTATTATATAATTAAAATATTACTAACTTTATATTACTTTAACCCACCATTTATTAATGTTAGTAAAGATCATTTCAAAACGAAAACTTACGCACCATCCAACCTTCAAAATATTTCTACAGAGCGAAAAGTTGAGAGAAATTTTGTTTTCACGTGTAAATACGAAGTCACCTTTATAATAAAAGTTCAATAGGATTTTTTTGTGCGTAAGTTTGTTTGAAATGTTGTTTACTAACTTAAAAATGTGAGGTAAAGTAATATAAACTTAACGGATTCGAACAGATTCGAATGAAACTTTGTACGTGGTCCTTGAATAATATATAGGACTATTCTCAGCCTTCGATTTTAAATAAAAATAAATATATGATCAAAATGTGATTTAAATGATGTTATTTAAGAATTTGTCGTTTTATAATTTGTAATTATAGTAAATAGTAATTAGTGTGACGTTGTTTCATACTAATAAATCATAAATATGATGTTATTTTAGCTATGTAGTTCGAAAAAAAATTATTTATTTATTTATCTTACTAATTATGAAGGTAAAAATAAAATAAAAATTAAATTTATAATTGATAACTTAAATAATATATATGTATTTTATCACGAAATATTTAAAAGTGAAAATTAAAATACAGCAAAATTATTTACAGCTAGAAATGAGAAAAACGCATAGATATTTGAAATAAATAAAGTTTGATTTATGACCAAAACAATTTAGTTAAAAATTAAAAGATTGTATCAATTATTGCGGATGAAACTCCGACGGGTAAAAGCTAGTATGTATATATTTTTATAGATAAATGTTTGTATATATATGTATTTAAACTCTATTTATATATATGTTTGTTTAAATCATGTATATATAATATAAAATACGAATACGAATACTTAACTCGTTTGCTTATTGTTTTATATATACAGGTATGTATATATGTACTTATATAAATACTTAAATATTTTAATTATATATATACTTATATATTTAATATTATATATATTTAAATCATATTTTATATTATACATTTGAAATAATTAAGCATTTATATCATACTAGCAGTCCCGCACGGCGTTGCCCGTGAACCACTGTAGTATAATAATTATATAAGCTTGACAACCCCCCCC
>CABFOW010000069.1:302760-380099 GCA_902141385.1 Timema californicum | reverse complement strand
CCCCACGCTGCCCGTTACACACTGGTATAAGAATTATATAAAGATATTTAAAAAATGTCTAAAAATTATAGAAAAATGTTAAGGGTGGACAACCCTTATCACTAAGGGGTATGAAAAATAGATGTTGGCCGATTCTCAGACCTACTCAATATGCTCACAAAATTTCATGAGAATCGGTCAAGCCGTTTCGAAGGAGTACGGGAACGAACATTGTGACACGAGAATTTTATATATAAGATATATATATATATATATATAGTGTATGTATAGGGATATAGACCTAAATAGGATGAAGAGTCCCAGTCTGTCAAGATGTAAATAATGTAGAGCACTAGAATCACGAAGTCCAAAGCGTTCAATACATGTGAACAACACATAAAATAATATAGGTGTATCTGCTTTCATAATAAAATTTCCTTAGTATTTTGATGTAGTTTTTATCACCAAACTAGGAACACCCTGTATCTGTGTCTTCTCTGTCGGTTTGAACGAGTTGAGTTCTGCTGTATCTGGTTAGGAGGCTGGGGGAGGTTTAACCTTACCTGGAAACAAGACAGATCGCGAGGTTAGAGGGGAGAAATAACGACTTGTCACACCGTTATGATTTACTGCGCCATTCCTCTGCCGCAACTCGGCCTCGACGAGTATCTGGGACTTCTAGGGATGGTGGCGTTCGTTTTCCTGAGTTGCTTTTATAGAAACATAACCATTGGTATCTCCTAGGATTATTATTACATCTTTGAAAACAACCACAAAATAAATAGGATGGCTTAAAACATATATTTGGGTCATAAATATATATTCTCAAGAAGTTGTGACATTTTTGAATCGATCAAGAAAAGAACCCACAAATAGTATACAAAACAAAGGCATTATCGAACAATTATTTCACAATAATACAATCTAAGCTTCAGAAAATTACTTAAAATGTAGGTTATTTTTGTTTTTAAACTAGTAAAATTAAACTAAATCCGAACATGAGCTTAAACACAAGTCACTTGCACTAACAGCTCAACTTCCGCATCTGTGGAAATGTGGAGTAAATGAAAGTTTCAACTAGTCTGGTATTCCCGTGTGGTAGAGGTAGGGGTTCGAATCTTAGTTGGGTGTATTTGTAGTGTATGTTTTTATATATAATTTCCCACTCTCCTTCCATGCTTATGCAGGTCAAATTTATCTAAATTCTAATTTTCTTATCCATACTTTATTAACATAGTAAAAATGCATATTGCCTGGATGGTCAGTAATACTCGTTTAGGGGGAGGGGGACATCCAAAATACAGCTAAAATAGTCAGTTTATAATTATTATGTATGTATTTTTATTATTATTTCTTCTTTTTTATATTATACAGATCTGCCCACCTACGGTGTAAGGAAAATATGTGTTTTTTAAATTCAAAATTTCAAGTTAACAAAAGGCTGTGATTGGAGCCACATAAGAACCATAAAAAATGTCAGCTTTATAAATTTATATTTAGGATTCCCGCAACCGGTCTAAAGTTTTATTTTTAATAAGAAATTGGTTATTTTAGTAATTTTCTTTAAATACTGCTATTGCCAAAATATATTTTCAAGCTGAAGAATGTATACTAATGCCCATAAAATGAAGTTGGAAAAAAAAATCCGAGCTCAACTTTAACATTTAGGTTACCTTTGTGAGACCTAAAGTCCTAACGTTTTAATCAAAGTCAGGCATTTTCTTGAAATTATTTCATAATGTTCTTGTTTAAGAAAATTATTTCAAGTTAAACAATTAATGTAATTGGTCATCAATAGAAGTATAAAAAAACATAAGAACCCCATTTTAAAACTTATGTATCCAGAAGAAGTCTTGAATATTCAGAAAATAAGAAAAATCAAACAAAATAAACCATTTTTATAACAGCTATTTTGGTATGGTAGCTATTTGTAGATAACAAAATTTTAAGAACAATTACGAAAAACTATGTAAGGTCAAACTATTTGAAAAATAAAACTTTAAATCAGTTTAAGTCCGATAAAACTGCTATCTCGATTTGTACGAAATACTGGTGGGACGTAATAGTTATGTTCAGTCTTCCTTAACTTGCAAACAAGAATTAACACAAGGTAGGATATCAACCAAGAATTATTTAAGAGAAATTACTTAATATTTGAACAATATTAATTAAATAGCTTTGTTGAAAAATAAAATTGATTATTTGAAAGTTTAAAAATCTGCGTTTCAGACTTACTTGCCATTTGCTTCAAAGTAGTTGTAATGGTATGAGGCTTGAAGAGGCTTTTATTCTCAAATTTTGGTAGAATTTCTTGATCGAGTAGTCTTGCCCTGATGAATCCATCCCACTACTTTTGGCCACATATGTGCTTTGAAGCTTCTTTAAGCTCCTTGACAATTCTTTCTACACCTTGAGTGAGCGAAGGGATTTTGAACTCTTTCCTGTTGCTAATGGCTGTTTCAGCAATCACCTCAAGCTCTTCAATGCTTAAGTTGACTACGAGAGGCGACTCTGTATTAGTGGTAGACTGACAATCGAGAAGATCAATATAATCTTCGGGAATGTCAGCCCTCCACCGTGGTTCGGATTCCACGTTAAACTGTAGGTCCTCCATTTCATCTCACATTCATCCTACCATTACACATTAGCGTAAGTGCGTACAACCCGAACGGGTAGTAAGACTCGGTGCTAATAATAATAATAATAATAATAATAATAATATAATCTTCTGCGTCGTAGTTAACGTTCGGTGGTTTGAAAATCCTCATTTCTGTGTTCGTAGTTTGCCAAACTTTCTGTGTCCTCTTGAAAGCAAGAAAGATAATATGTTTTCGTGGGTCAAATAGCATTCCCAAAAGAAAATGTTCTGGGTGAACCTTTTAAGCATTGGACGATACTCTTCAGTTCAAATTACAAATACTGGCTGCGTTGTACTATCTTGAAAATTGATGTAGATGCCTGTATTATTGATGGATAACATTTTATAGTAAACTACTTTTACTACAAACTCAGCTTACTAGGTTAGCTGTGGACTTGGATCCTTTTATACAACGTATAAGCACAAAATCCTATTTACCAACGTCAGCCATCTTGCATGGGATATATTTCCTGGATTTCTACAAGACAAATTTTGAGGGAAAGGCCCCGATATCACTTCTTGAAAAATATCTCACAAGTATTTCTGATCAATGCTCAGGTATTTTTATGGCAACTTCCGGTAAAATGCTGTCAATTTTCTCAAACTTAATAATTGGTAGATCTTGGCATTTCATCGAACTCTTCCCAATCGGACCACTAAAACCACTGGTACATGTAATCGGACCATCAAGTTAGACCATTACTCTTTGGAGAGGAAATTCATTGAGGTTAAGAAGACAAATTACAGCTTACACTGATTGTTTTAAGGCCTTTTCAATTAATTAAATCACTCAATTTGAACGTCCAATATTAGTTTCCATTCCATCGCAACTTATTACTTTAATAGTTCCTACACCAATGATATTTCCTTTCATAGATTCTAACATTGACTTAACAATGTTTTTTTTTTCAGATCCAGTTGAAGAAGATTCGTGATCGAAATATTTTGAACCTGTTTTCTCTATCTTCCTCAATCTTTCTCAATGTTCTTCTTGCACCATTTCATGGACTGATTTACCACCTACGATCTATTTTGTAAATGTTTGATCCTTTCGACAATCGAATTAGGGTCCTATAATTTAGTAGTTACGGGATGAGGTTATGAATTGGCGAAATGTTATTATTTCACGGTGACCCTTTGATTTATCGATAAACGCCAACTGGTCTTCAGTAGTTATCATATTAATATCTTGTAAGATAGTGCTGGCCATTTCTGCTCCCACTCTGCTAGAAATCCCCCTACGGTCACACGTCCTGGAAAAATGTGATAGTTTTCGTGGTATATCTTGTTTTAACGAAACCGTAGTAACAACGTTTGTTCATGCCTTAATAGGAAAGGTTTTCTCAATTTCACACTCACCTCTTGATGCTTCTGATAATTAATTATTTTCAGTTTCAGTGGGCTGCCTTCTATTATCAAGGTTGAATATTTCCGTTTGATGAAGGATGTGCTTCAGCGCTCCTTTCAAATAAGGAAATTTCCTTTCCCCTAATTTTTTTATATTTGTGTCTCTATTATGTCACAACCTCCAATAATCATTAGCCGTACGTTCCATTAATCATTAAGAAAATCACGCTCTTTGGGTGGAACTTTTATTTTAGCTGGGCATACATTCACAAGAACAAATGTTAAAAAGCTTATATTAAACACTAAACTTAAATATTTCTACAGACGTCTTGTAGGTGTTTGAATATTTCCTGTTAGGTCCTAATGATTTTTTTATTCTTTCACATGACCCATGCATTTTCAAAATCATACAAACGATGTTATTTGTGCCGAAAACAAGAATTGAAGCCGCCTTCCATATTTCTTCGAACTTGCTTGTCACTCTTAATGAAGTTACCTTTTTTCTGTTTGGCAACATTCCTCTGATTTTAGATCATTCCGTACGCATTCAATATACCACATCACATCCAATTTAGTCGGCAAAACACTAAATGCACTTATACCTATCGATTGTCCAACTAACGGCACTGCAGTATTTTTTCTAGTTAAATGAGCTTGTTTAATCATGTTGGAAAATAAGTAAAAATCACACTAAATTTTCCGTTAAGTATAACAACGTACCTGTACATGGTAACACGCAAACCACACCCACCGAGATCTTACTGACAAAGTGAGTGGATTGTTATCTGTGAAATTAGCGAAAACGGATGACTCACTTGGCCGGTGGCAGTGCTAGAGCAGCATCCTTTGTTTTTCATTGCGTAATGCCCACTATTCCATTAAGAAGTCTAAGCAAGACTCCGAAAATTTACTTGCTTTTTTGGGGTTCAAACTAAACACAATAATAAAAATATCGCATTACTGGACTTGGTAGAAAAATCATATTAATTTGCAAAAAGTAATCTTTTACGAAAACGTTTACAGAATAACCTTATTTGCGGGAGATCTAAATGTTAAAGTTTAGCTCTGATTTTTTTATTCTTTAATCTATGGATTGTAATATACAGTTTTCAGCTTAAAAATAAATTGGCAATAACAGTATTTTTATAATATTACTAAAATCCCTAATATCTTATAAAAAAAAGTAAAATTTTAGGCCTAGTGCGGGAGACCCAAATATAAATTTTAAGGCTATTTTTTTCTGGTTCTTATGTTGTCCCAACCACGACTTTTTATCAACTTGAAATTTTGATTATTTTTTTTAAACTTGTTTTTTCGATACAACCCACACAGAACATAAACCTTGCCTGAATGCTAGAGAAAAGAAAAACTTCTCGTACCTAATTGCTTATAGGATGATGGGACTCGGGTTTGAGAATTATCTTTGTATTTCAAGTAGAAATATCTTCAATAATTTCTCCTTTTATTTGAAGTTAATACTTTTCATTTGTGATTAAGCTATGCATAGAACAAATGAATACTATATTCAATAGAACGTTATATTCATCTAGAATAAATTTTGTTCACACAGTTTAAGACTTTATTTTCGCAATATATGTCAAAATTTAAAAAATAAATCCTACTTACTCAAGTGATTGCTTAGAATTTTAAATTCAAATCACTTTAGATAATTTATTAATCGAATTATTTCTGATCAGTGGACAGATTTAAGTGAATAACAATATTTAAAAACTATGTAGCCTACATACATCGTTCGTTCAAATGTATAGATAATAGAGTATAGCACCAGATGGCGTAAAACATCGGATTGGCTGAGCAAGTGACGTCACTCAGTACACAAGCCAGCGCATAGCATACACAATGCTATCTGGAAGACAAAAAGTTATTAAAAATCAGGTGACAGTATGGAATTTAAATGATAAATAAACCTTTAAAATCCACATCAATATTCCATTAACGCCATTACTCTATTTATTTAAAAACATAAGTATATGTGACTGTTTTGATATTAAAATATAACTTTGTTTACTGGGTGACGTAAGCAATGGCATAGTCAAATTCCTCCAAGGGGCGCTACCTTTCTATTCTCTTTACATTAATTTAGCCTTGGTTCGAAAAATGTATCTGCCAATTTACGTTAAAATTGGTCCACGCATTTGGCAATCAGCGCCGAACAAACAGACATATTTTTGAGTGGCTGCCATTTTGGAACGGATAATCAGATCGAAAAACCTAAAGTTGTTCGGAACCCTTTTTTAATCGCTCTCATCTTCAGGATCTATGAGTTGAGAAAATATTTAGTAGATAAAATAAAAATACTCTTACATAATTTAAAATATAACGTGGGCATACAAAATTAGTATTAACTACTTTTAGATCCAAATATCTTACCTGTGGACTTTAATAGATTTGTTCATAATTTAGTGGCTCCCCTAGGGAACCATTACGGCATATAAGGGTGACGTGACACCCCTTTTGATAATCCCTGACAAATAAATATATATGCTATATTATTAAACCTGTGTATTACTTTAAGATATTGAAAAAAATATGTATTTACTTTTTTTAATACCGTAAATAAGTTCATAAAGTTATACATTGTAATAAAGGCTTTAAAATATACATACATATATATATATAATTAACGTTATTTGGAACTCAAGTTGTATATATTAGTTTATGTCATATTTACACATTAAGTTCAGTATCCAAAATTTGTATTTCAAAAATACTAAATATTATGCCACAGTATCCCCGACAAAAAATTAAAACTTTTCTCATATGTGTGTGATCATGTGTTTCAGATATTGGATGACTACTACCACTTCCAGCACAATGGTTTGTCTAAGAGGTCAGCCTCTCCTAGTGTGGAACACCACGAAAACTTGCTGGCCGATAAACAGGTGAGATAGCAGGGTCCCATGTCCGGTCACGTTTTACTGCGCCAAGAGTGCGGGAAACCTTAAGACTGAATCCCTTGAAAGGGAATATTAAGCTTGAACTAGTCGTCATATCTTCATTGTGTTTTTAAAAAAAAGTATTCGTCATTAGAAGTGAGAGCTTTTAGAATTAAAATAATTTTCCCACTCAAACCAAATACAGAGTGGTTTTTAAAATGAATATTCTAATGTCATAAATTTGTTTTTAGCATAGTGTATTAGATATCCTCCCATTGATAGTTGTTTCCTGTCCTACATTCAACAAAAAGAATACGAAGTTTCTTTCAGTTGCCCTTTTTCAAACCAAAATCCTTACAAATGTAACTCCCCTGGAAATGGTCAACATCGTTTAAGTAATTGTTTAGGCGATGGCATTTCACCTATTTTAGACGATGAGCGATGACCAACCACTTCTATTATTCTATAACGTTATTTTATCCTAGACGATGAAAAATTATAAGATAACCAACCATCTATGTTAGACGATGAACAACCCCCTTTGATAGACGATGGCCAACAACCTTTTATAGACGATGGCCAACAACATTTGATAGACGATTGCCAATCCCCTCTTGTATATGATCTTTGTTAGACGATGACCAATCAACTCTGTTATAGTATGACCAACCATCTCTACTAGACCAAGACCAACCCCCTTTGTTAGACGATGGCCAACAACCTTTGATAGACGATTTGTTAGACAATGACCAACCACCTTTATTAGACGATTATTAACCACCTCATAGAGACAGCGTTCCTTTGGGTTGAAAGTGGATGTGGGTTGGAATGTGACTCCTAATTCATTTTAATTTTGATGTTTGGTAAATGTGTGTTTTGCACGTCTTCAAACAATAATGCACTTATTTGGAGGTGTATTAGTATATTAACAAAATAATATGTATTTTAATCAATATATAAACTTGTCGGTCAACTCTCCTGTGTTGGTGAGTGGTTCTGGTAAAGGTTACACAAGTGGCTTCCACTGTGGTTTGGCGGTGTTTGTCAACCACAGTTTTGGGATAGGCCTCTGGAGTGAAAGTAGCCTTGGCTAGAGAAGCAGGAGAGGGAATGAATGACTCCCGGAAAAGTTTTAATAGCGAGGTGGGAACTTTTTCTTTTTTTAGGAATATGAAACCTCATTAAAAATGTTTTTCAAGTAGGTTTTCAAACAAACATTTATGCTTTAGTAGATAACAGCTCAAACGCGTTTGTGAATAAATGAAACTTTTAAAGAAGAATACTCAGGTTCGTTCGATCTTGTAATTTTTTCTACTTGACCTAAATTTAATTTGAATTACTTGATGCCAATTTTTATTTTAAAAAATTTCCTTTGACAATATGCTTTTATTGCGTATAACCCGAACGGGTAGTAAGACGCAGTGCTAATAATAATAATAATAATAATATGCTTTTAAGGTGACCTGGTGGTCTAGGGGTAAGGTGTCAGACTTCTGCGCTGGCGGCCGGGGTTCAATCCTCGGTCCCGGCATAGATTTATCTGATTACCAAACCCTTCCTTCACCTCTGACAAGACATCTTGTGAATGTGTGGAATGCCAGGCATCCACCGTGGTTCGGATTTCGAGTTAAACTGTAGGTCCTCCATTTAATCTCACAATCACCCTACCATTACACATTAGCGTAAGTGCGTATAACCCGAACGGGTAGTAAGACGCGGTGCTAATAATAATAATAATAATAATAATAATAATAATAATAATAATAATATGCATTATACCATTAAAATATATCAAGTATTTAAATAATAACTCTACACACAAAAAAAAACACATTGAATATACTTATATGTTTATAATTAAATTAGTTTTAACAAATAATTTGGATTTATTTCAGTCACATTAGTGGATTTTTTAATATGAAAGTAGATTTTTCAAAGAATTGGACCTTTTTGATACTATATTGGGTCTCAAACGTGTCTATTTTAAGAGGTTATCAAAAGAGGATGGACTAAGAGATAATTACACTTATTATTTTTATTATATTATTTTTTAGCACTGCGTTTTACCACTCATTCAGGCTATACGCTATTATACTTATTATTTTCATAATATGATGTCCCTACCTAAATACTGTATATACTAGGTCAGGTCCTTTAATATTTCTGACTTTTTATTTCACTTTTTAAACTAATAATACTAAATTTTAAATTGTTAAATTCATATTGCTACTCAAACTCTAGACACTCAAGTGAATTTCAACATTGCGTGATTTAAAAAATCCCCCCCCCTTTTTTTAAAAAAAAAGTAGTCTAGTAAAATAAATATGTTCTCTCTGATTTTAAAGTAGGTATTCTTTGTGATTATGTTTTTATTTTGTGATGAAACTTAAACTCAAACTTAAACTGTAATGTTTTAAGTTTCCATAACACTATGTCTGTAAGTTTGTGTTTGATAGTAAGTTTAAAGTTGAAAACCTAAATCAACTTAGGTTGCATCAAGTTAAAACACATGCTTAAAATTATAGTTGTAGGCTTAAACCCGAGATATGGTTGGTTTCTCCAAGTCCACCAAGATGAATTTTCAAACTTTACAAAATGAATATGTCGAATTTGTATGTGCTTCGTTTCTTATGATCCTACGAGTTAACCACATATTTGCTATTATAGGGTAAGTACGAGGAACGTCGAACTTATATGAAGTATTCCCGCACTCGCGTGAAGGTAGGATTGAACACCATGCAATTATGATGGCCGGCCATCTTGACGATTAGAGCTTGACACATTTGTTCTCCGTTTTTATTTATTATATATAATCCAATGAGATGAAACCCACATCTGTAGAAACGTGGACTAAACGTCAAGCTCGTCCCAGCCGGGTGTATGGAGGGTGTTTTTAACAAATCGTTTCCCACTCTCCTTCCAAGCAAACTCTGGCATATTTCCTCCATAGTATCCTATATTTATCTTCCCAACACCATTACTATAAATAAATGTGGACAGTCGGGATGGGCAGTTAATAGAGATGAAAATTGTCCATTTAATGTTTTGTTAAAAATATAATTTAATTGAATCACATATACAGGGGGTAAGAGGAAGTGTTCTCAAAGAATTTGATTATAATAATTGAAGTATTAACTTATTTTGTCTGCAGCAGATCAGGAAAACTCGGCGCTAGTGAATCTTTCAACCACCAATCTCTGTAATATTTACGTGAATGTGAGAAGTGGACTAGAATCACTGTTTTCACTTTATTAGAAAACTTTGGATAATGTTTCTGGCCCTAAGTCCTTTTAGATAAATTAAATTGAAGTGTAATCTTTAAAATTTGGGATATCTCGAATGTTATTGAGGGACTCGGGTCAAAAGCATGGTAACCCTCATTTTATTTTATTTTAAATATTATCAATGATTTCTGGTAGATTACCTTTTGAACTAAAACCTTTTTTTTACAGTCATTTAAGAGTTTTATAATAGTTAATAAGGACCAATATTTTATTTATTTCTTTAGATAGATTTCAAGATTTCATAGAAGTTTAAATAATGAATACATATCCCATTCAAATCTATGAAGGCAATCATATTTTTTCTTCTGTCCCCTCAGATGTGTTACTTAAATAGTTGGGAAAAAATCCCAAGAAATTAAAGAAAGATTTTCAAAACGGGACATTTCCCCTCTCACATTTCCAGTAGTAAGACAGGATATAAAATATATTGAGTGATGGGTGATAATGCCTTCGGAAAGCTCACTACAAAGTTATGTAAGTGGAGACACACGCCTTGCACTATAACACCCTTCCTTAAGTTAAACAATCTAGCCGAGCAAGGGGTTGATGACACAAAACCCCTTCCCTTTGAAATAGAGGCAGTTTACGCCACTGCAGTGGTGAGAAATCACACGACCCTCTAGGTGTCTGCCTCGATATTTCACGTCGAGATTATTCAGGCGTTGAAAACGTCTTTTGTCTTATCAGCCAAGGGTGGAGCTTTCCCCCGATAAATGCCTTGTGGTCCGTGAATATGTTAAGAGGTGCTTGGTAAGGACATTATTGGTTCTCAGCGATAGGGTGTGGGCTCGTATCGATCTGTGAGAGTATAGAGGGAGGGGTTTTATGTTTGATGTGGAGGGTAAGTTCAGGTATTGGCGGCTTTGACTAATGAACGCAAGGCTGGAGACAAATGACACTCAACCAATGTCACCTTAGTTTCCATTTTTATTAGCCTCGTTACTTGTCATAATTGCTAGCCAGTGAGCAAAAGTGTCAGTACACTTTTAGAGATGTAGTGTAATTTAAGGATAAAGAAGTGCAATAATGATATCCCTGTGATAGAGGTGCTGGGGAGACAGGATTGTTTCATTCTTTTATGGTTTTCCGCATCCCACGTTTTATTACCCAACCGAGTTATAAACCTATAATATACAATAAAAGGGTGGGGACGAAGAAGGTATAATTTAGAGGAATTATATCCACATTTATCTAGAAGGAGATGAAAAAAAAACTAATGAAAAACCTCAGTGTGCCTAGCCCGTATTTGAACCTAAATCCCCTTATTATTTCAAAAAATACCAGATTAGACTGACACCTTTGACAGTACACCCACCGGTAAAGATTACTCGCACATTCAGGAAAACATTATTATTAATTTATTAGCATAATATTCGTTTGAAAATCAACGCCTTCATTACTGGTCGTGTAATATGTCCCAATTGTCCCATTGACATTTGTTGGACCATGATTGCAAATGGGAAACATTTTAGTGACTCTCAAATTCTGGGTGATGTATTTCAATTAAAGACTCTAAATTAGATCAAATATTAACTCCAATGAAAGTGTGAAACTGTTCCTCAGTTGAAGATTTCATTATAAACAACTTTTTTTTTATATAAAGGTCCTACTCTTTTGTTTTTAAGGGATCCCATCTGAATTTTCGGTCACCAAGTAATCATACACACCTTTTGGTTAGGAGCTAACTGCCTGAAAAATTTAAGCTTCGTAGGTCTTCTGTGTACTATTCGTTTTGGTTGTTTTTGTTTTTTGCTTGAAAGAGGAACTGGTAATTATAGTGGAGATAATATTTATTTTTTGAGGTTGATGATGTAGCCCTGTCAAAAATGAACCAGTATTCTGAAAGAACATGGGCTATTATTTTTTATGCTTAGATGTTAACATAATGAACTTGTTGAGATCATTGCTGTAGGGTGAAGTGTTTTTGTGATTGTTGTTGGTGTTGGTGTAATGTTGTTTGGTTCGTTGTTGTTGTTGTCGTTGTTTTGCGTACTATTGTTGGGGTTGATTGTGTCTTGTTTATAGTTTTTGAGATTACTTATGTTTGTGTTTTATGAAGAGTTGTTAGGGTCCTGGTATGTTTCTTTGGTGCGTTATGGGGTCTTTTCGCTATAGTTTATGCTGTTAGTGTGCTGTGTTTATGTATTTAGTGCCTTCTATGTTTATGTTAAAGTGTCAAATTATTTTATTGGTGTATTTTACGTTTTGGTTTATGTTGTTATGATTTATGTGGTGTGCCGTATGTTATTGATGTGTGATCAGTGAGTTATTGGGATGTCTTGTGTTAATGGTGTGTCTTAAATTTTAGTTTAGGTTGATGTGATTGTGTGTTGTGTGTATGTCGTGTTATTGGTGTGTGGTGTTTTAAAGGTGTGCTTTTCTTATACCTTGCTTACTTCTTTCAATCAGGCCTACACTTTAGGCATTTGAGTTTGTGACCTCTGGCTAAGGCCATTGTGTCCAGTAAATATTAGAAAGTACTTTTCACGGATAGTACGTAAAAACGGCGTGATTTTTTTTCTTTTATAATCATAATCTATATATTTTTTAATCCAATAAGCGCAAAATTATCAGGCATTTTATATCGTATGGCGAGCGGTGACCTGACGGTCTAGGGTTAAGGTGTCAGACTTCTGTGCTGGGGGCCGGGGCTCAATCCTCGGTCCAGGCACAGATTAATCTGATTACCAAACCCTTCCTTCACCTCTGAAAAGACGTGTATTAATCATAACTTGTAAATGTGTAGAATGCCAGGCCTCCACCGTGGTTTGGATTCCACGTTAAACTGTAGGTCCTCCATTTTATCTCACAATCACTCTACCATTACACATTAGCGTAAGAGCGTACAACCCAAACGTATAGTAAGACGTGGGGCTAATAATAATAATTATTATTATTATGTATCGTATAGTCAACATAAAATTAAAACTAAACTCACCAAAATCAAAGTATAACGTAAATATTTAAACGAATCTAATTATTTCAATATTGTACCAATAGTATTTTATTATTCAATATTTATTAATTTTATTATCAAGTCCACCCCTACCAAACAAAACCTATACTTTCATGGCTCATCAACATCTTTTTGCTAAAAATATCTTCCAACATTAATATTAATAGATTCTTTTTTTATATATATTGGTCCTTCCACACTTTAAAAATATTATTTTCAAATAAATAAGTGTTTTTTTTTAAATTATTTTACCATAAAATAACAAATCCCACAGCAACACAATGCTTTGTACAAACTGCAATAGAAATGTTTGCCTTGTCTACAAAACTATATAAATAACAGTAATAACACACTTTGTGTTGACCACAGTAAACATATTGTTGGGCCTACAAAATAAAAAATTGAACATTAACACAACTATTTGTACGGTTACGTGTCGGTTGCGGACTGAGGTTGTAGCGGACGCAATGTGGTCACAGCGGACGATAGTGGTCAGTTGTTTGCGTGTTGATAGCGGACAGCATTTGTGGTTTTGTGGGAAGGGAGGAGGCGGTGAAAGTTATCAAGTATGTATGTCTACAATATTATAGGATGGTTGCATGGGATCAAACAGCATATATATTTTTTGTATTATCTATTGAATGGCTTAACGCATAGTTAGTCATGTTTGAAAGTTCATGCAGAGCATTTCGTTCTTTGTCTTGGTTATGTTTATTTTTTTATTTATTGTTTTTTATGTTACAACTCAGATGTGTTAAAATTTAATGCAGAACAGTGTGTTATTTGTATTTTTATTTGTTGGTTTTCCATTGCCATGTATTTCTTGCAACACAGTTAAATTTTGTGATGCAGCTGAGTGCTTGGAGACATTTCTTCAAGTCCTTGCTGTTTATGAAAGTTTTCAAAATACTGTCAATCTTCTGGTCTCTTGTGGCTTATGTTTTTCTTCTCTTTGAGCTTGGCTCACCATTTTCATGTTGCCTTTTAGTTTATAGCAGCTTTATAGGGGTTTTCTTTCAATGTCTGCACAAGCTTGAAAATATTCGGCTATTTCTTCCCCATGCGTGAGTTGAGCTTGTAGTTCCATCCTTCCACGGCATTGTTCGTTCGATGCCTCAGACCTGCGACGTTCCACGTTTTGATAGGGATTTTTGTGATTCTGGAGCCACTAATCAGTGAAATATTCCAAGAACGTTGTCAATCTGTCGTTTTGAGGAGCATCAGCCATAATAATCACCCATCCTTCATCCATGTAGTCTTGAGGTATCAGTTTTTAAAGTTCAATGTAAATCCATAGACTTGAATTTTTTGCCATAGGCATTGACTAAAATGAAAATTACGTCCAGATAGTTGAACATTCGGTAACTCATTACTCACAGATTGTATAGGCGCAATTTCAAAGTCCATATTAATCAATTCTAGACTCCACTGTGAATAACAGTTCTTGACTGATCGACTTAGTCTACTGTAAGTGCTCCTTTCCTTAACCGGAAGCAATGCATATTCTACGGGAAGCACCTTAGTTTCTTCTGCTGTGCTGCTGAGATCAACATGAAAGTTGTAAAGCTGTTTAAATTGCTGTAGACAGCTGCTAGATGTTTCGTCAATAAAAAGGGTTTCTCCTCTTATATAAGATTTTTTTGCTTCTTCACGTGCAAAAATGAGCAGTCTCTTCCCATCCACTGTTTGACCATATTTCAAGAAACTTGAAGTGTCGGGTAATGCCAGTATATCTTCTGGAAAGTGGATTTCCTCACTTCGTGTGGGATTCTGCTCGGATCCCGGTGCTGTCCTTCGAAGTTCACAGAGTTTACCTTTCACGTTGCTGTATTTGGGCATTGTAGTAACAAAGTCGTAGCCCTGAGTGTAGTGATCCTTGATTTTATCTCTGAAAATTTCGTTCACGGGAACTTAACCGAAGGCGATTAAACTTGGTTTTCCCTTAGTCGTAACCACTGTAACTTCACTAGCACTTATATTGATCGCTACCGTCTAACTGGCCTGGTCAAATGAAGAGAGGTCAATAACAACCCGCAGATCAGCTTCGTCTGCTCTAAACACTTTGTTGTTTACAACAAGCCACCCCTTTCCTAAGTTCAAGGTCTCCTTATCCGCTCTGAACACCTTTTGTTTGCGCACTCACGATGCTTGTCCGCTACGAACACGAAATATGGCTGTCCCTTCCCAACACGCCCGCAACTGACACGTAACGATTTGTACAAACCACAATATAAACATTTCGTTTATCCTACAAAATATATTTGTGGAAACAATCAAATGTTGGACAAAAAAAAGTAAAGTTTAACAATACATTTTGTCCAAACCATAAAATACTAATTTGAGAATATTACAAAATAATATTATACTGTTTACAAAAATACTGTTGACAATATGTGTTTATTGATACAACAAAACATGTTGTTTGGTACATTTTGACAAAATTATTTTGTAATCCGCAACTAACTTTTTGTGACGTCTACAGGACAGTTTTTTCTATGCAAATCATGTGATCTTCACAAGCCAATCAAAACTATTAAATAATAGTCAACTAATAATATAGTAAAACGTTTACAATGTAGATAAAAAAAAGTATTTTTACTTTCTAAACTATTCGTCCTACCAGAATTTTACTGTAGTTACGATAAAATGTTCAGTAGTGTTATGGGCTTGAAAAAAATCGAGAGATGTTTCAGTACATTTACAGTCAATCCTCTAATTCACAAACACACACGGCCTGATGATATGCACTAACTGAAATTCTAAAAAAACACTCAAACTATTTTGAAAGAGATTTTTCGACAGTACCAGTTCAATTTCTAACTCATATTGGGAAATATGTTGTTTATAAAAATAATCACAAGAGCTAAAACACGAATAAAACAAACTGAAGTGTTTATATTACTAAAATAAAATTAGATATTTTAGTAAAGGTAGCTCAAAGTGTTTGAAATATTGTGCTCTTGAAAAATGATACAATTGTTTCCAAGAATACAAAACCAAAAGGAACTTTAAAATTCATAATCAATGTAATTTAGTTTGAAGTTACGGATGCGCAGTCAATCCATTTCAAAACCTTTTCAATCAACAGAAGCTTTAACAGATCATTTTATTAAATAAAGTAACGAAATGGTAATGCCTAATGATAAATTAGATTAGATTAGACTCGCCTTTAGGTGTATATACAATCAAACTGTTGACTCTCACATCGGTGGACAATCGCGATTAGTGTCAGGCTCATCTAGTTTCGTTTGCTGGGGACGGGGAGATTGTTGTTCAAATCCCGGCCGGATATACTAAGGATAGTTTTACCTAAATAGTTTCCCACACTTCCTTTAAGCAAATCAAGGTACAATTTCTCTTAGTTCCACCTTTCTCATCCCTATTCCATTATTACAGTTAAAAGTGTGCTAAGCCCAGATAGTTAGTAAAAAGTTATAAAAAAATAAATTAGAGGTATGCAATCAGGAGAACTAACAGATCAGCCAGCTTTGAATTTTTTAAATACGTTTAGAAAAATTATTATTAACGGCTTCATCTATTATGGTAGGGATTGTGAAAGGTATTTCTAGGGTAAGTACACCCGCACTAGAGTGGAAAGAGGATGAGAAAACCTAGTGGATAAATCTCATGTGGAAAACCACCTCCAGTGTATCCCAGCCGATATTCGAACCACGGCTCCCTCGGCCCAATCGGTGACAATCGATTATATTTAGAGGTTGACTCCTTATACTACGTGACCAACGAAGTGAATCGGCTGATTCATTCGTCACTTAAAAGCTACTCAGTTTCAATTGCATTAAGGTAAAATAAATTGTAATTGTACTCTTTGAAGTAAGTCGTTAAATGTATTGCGTCAGTAATTCACTTGTGTTAGAGCCTTTGAATCGAAACATATTGTATGGTGCTTACAATTGTTTAAGATTAGCACTTTATAACTTAGTTAAAAAGACAATCGTATTTCTTTTTTTCACTCCAGGTGAAATTTACGTAGTGTCTCTGTACATTTTAACATAATTTTTTAACTACTGTATTTTTTTCTAGCTCTTGATGCTCAACATGGGGGCCTATCATCGATGGGTATTTCTATAATAAATCATGTTTAATTTTAGGGAACACTGTTTTGAGCTGAAGGTAATTTTTTTATAGCTGTGGTAGAGCAATATCCCGGTTCATAAATCACGTCACAGGCTACGCCTGCGATGGCTTTTATTGAAAAGTTTCGTGTCGTTATTCTTCATGAGAGTGGAATACTCTGATAATTAAATATCAAGACGTATGAAATTAATATTAAAGCCATAATATGAGAAAACCACAGAAAAAAAAGATAAGTTTATATTTTTACTTTTCTAATGTAATCATACAAATGTTTGGCCTAGATATTCTGATGAACCTTTACGTTTTATGTGACTCCAAATCCAAAAAATTGGATTTTACTATATGTCTGTCTGTTAATCCTAGTGAATGTCTGACCCCAGGTTATGATCCTAAACCATTTGATGGATTTGGCTTCAACTTGATATTTAGATGGTCTATATCATTGCCTCAGGACTTTTTATTTTCACATTTGACACTAGCTCTTAAAATAAAGGTAGTTTACTGATGAGTGAATTTTAAAAATTCCACTTTCTTTGAAAATAATTATAACAATATTTTAAATAAAATTTTGATAGTTTAATATAAAACGTGATATAATATTTAGATAATTCAGAATTAATTAAGTGAAATTTATACATAAGTGTAAAGAATTAAGTAAATTTGTGTAAAACATTTAAAAACAAATAACATATTGAATAGCGATTTAACAAAAATTAGAGCAAATATTTAAATTTCTTTTTGGCACAACACAAGGAATACTGCATAGGTTTTAAGACATTACAATAGATATACAATTAAGGGAACATTTACCATTTTAAAAATACAGCATCTAAAAATATATAAATTAATCTACTTTATTTTGGAAACTTTGGATATTCTAGTCGGATAAATATTGTTTATTAAGAGATATAATGCACACAATATAGAATATAAATCAAAAACTGGATAATGCTGGACAATTAACGTTAAAGTGAATGGTGGTAAAGTTTATGAAGATAATTATTATTTACGATCCCCTCTCCTTAAGGCAGCTAATGCTACCAGTTAATGTCAACTAGTTTAGATGCTCACTCACCATCACCCTATGGATTTCATTAAATATAACGCACCAAATTACCAAACTTGGTTAAAACACACTGCAAATGCCGATGAAGTGATTATAAATTTCGGATAAGCAAACGGAGAAGAATATAATAAATAAAGACGGTAAGTTATTTACCTAAAAATGAAATCACATTTCACTCCAACTACTTTTTTCATTTTTACATTCTGTTTTTGACATATCATGGCGTGAGAAACATATCTTATTAGATGTTTATTATAATAAGCCCTTGGATAGGCTTACTTCTGGTTCCTAGATTTGATATGGTCTCATAATTATGGCCTAGCTCTATTAAATAATCGTGTTTTGTACCTATTGGTGTATTTGTTGATGCTAGCATATATCGTGGCGTATATGGAAGGATTAATCCTATACAGGTTCTCTGTTTTGACCTTAAATGCTATCACAACCATTTATTCATGAATAAAAGTAATTGTTTCAGTTGGGTTCAGTATTATAATGATCAACCCGCAGTGAAGATAAAGGGCAGTGCCAGATACACCCAAAGAAAGTCTGCCTTTCTTGCCTCCTCCATCTAATATTAATAATTTTCCCACCCCTAACCCACTGAGAGTCTAATTCAGCCCGCCAGGGCGTCAATGTTGTTCTCTGTGAAGTTTGTTATCTGTTTCTAATATTAATAAGCTGACAATGCATTTGACAAGACCATACTCTAGCAGTATGCGACTTGTGTACCGGACCGTATTGGCCGGATTAATTTGTGCAGTGTTGTTGGGATATTTGGCGTAGTGTCTTGTATAGCGATGTTGAAATCATTGGTGTATGGTGAAGTGTTTTGGGATTGTTGTTGGTGTTGGTGTAATGTTGTTTGGTTCGTTGTTGTTGATGTTGTTGTTGTCGTTGTCTTACGTATATAGGCCTACTATTGTTGGGGTTGATTGTGTCTTGTCTATAGTTTTTTTAGATTATTTATGTTTGTGTTTTATGAAGAGTTGTTAAGATACTGGTATGTTTGGTGCGTTGGTGTTTGTTGTGCAGTTGGTGTGTGGTGTGATATTTGTGTGTATTGTGCTTATGTGTGATTAATAAGTGGTTTTTCATTGGTGTTTGTTGTTTAGTTGGTATGTGGTGTGTATATGTGTGTTGTGCTATTGGTATGTTTTTCTAACACCCGACCCACTTCTTTCAATCAGGCCTGCACTAGCTAATGGAATTAGAGTTTGTGACCCCTGGTTTAAAACATTGTTTCCAGTAAACATTACAATGTACTTTTCACGGATACTACGTAAAAATGGTAGGATTCATATATATGGTATTTATATATATATATATATATATATATGAATCCTAACATTTTTACGTACTATCATATATATGGTATTCATATATATATATATGAATCCTAACATTTTTACGTACTATCCATGAAAAGTACATTGTAATGTTTACTGGAAACAATGTTTTAAACCAGGGGTCACAAACTCTAATTCCATTAGCTAGTGCAGGCCTGATTGAAAGAGCGGGTTGGGTGTTAGAAAAACCAACTATGAATTTATCTGTATGTATGTGTATATATATATATATACAGATAAATTTATAGTTAGTTTTTTAATCCAATAACAGCAAAATTATAAAGCCTATTGTATGTTTTCGTTCAATTATAATATTAAAACAAAACTTGCCAAAATCAGAGGAGAATGTAAATATTGAAACGAATGTGATTATCTCAAAGCATGGTACTGATAGTATATTATAATTCAATAGTTAACAATACTTTTAATTAAATACTGACCCCATCTAACAAAATCTAACCTTTTATTAGTCAAAAATATGTTTTTACTGAAAATATCGTGCACTAAAATACTAATAGATTTCTTTTCTAGTAAATTGGGTTAGTTTTATAACTATTTCTACAAATTGAAAAATTCTACAGCAACACAACACTTTGTACAAATTACAATAGAAAATGTGCTATGTCTACAAAACAATATAAATAACAGCAATAGCATACTTTGTGTCAATCACAATTATTTGTGGGCCCTCAAAATTAAATAAATGGTACTAAACTCAGTACGGACTTTATCATTCTATTGTTTAAAAATGGATATATTTACTCAAAACTCGTAATATGATACACACTAGCAAACCCGAGAAAAAATTGCGTTATGCATACATAAAACATTAATTTTTGTATCACAGCTTTAAACTTTATAATTTTATTTTTAAAGAATTAACGTCTTCATTTGTATATTTGTACCAATACAAAATATCAATATTGGGTCCCCAAGGGTTAACACTTCGTGTTAAATTTTGACTCTTGGTTAAACTTTTCGGCAGTTTATTAGGGGATTGTACATACAGTACATATTATGGTTATCACAATGCTATTAAATTTCTCTTTTATAAATTTTAACCAATAAAATAGGTAATTATTGACTATTGGGTATAAAATAAGAGAGATAGATCATTTCTGTACCAGGTGTAGATCCAGGAGGGGAGGTGGGGGGTGGTGCTCCCTTCAAGAAATTAAACCAATTACATCAATGTTAAAGTCATTACTAGTTTTATTGTCACATAATACTATCGCATCAACCGGATTTCATTTTTTTAGTTGTTATTTGTAATATTATTAAATTATTAATATACGGTAATTATTATACATATTTAAGAAAATCACATTAAGTATTAAACTGGTGAAAATAGGCATTAATGAAATTACCCAAATTTAAGTTGTCCGCCTATAACCTTGTTGCACAAAGATTATTTAGGTTTAAATTTATTTTATCATAAATACTATTATTATTCCAAAGATTAATAATAAATAAATATCTTTAAAATAAGCTATTTTTAAATAACGTACTTTAAACAAAATCTTTGAATAATACCACACATAATGTTTTAGTTGGACTTAGTGGTAGAGTTTCGATTTTGAATGAGAAATAACAATCTATACTACAGAGTGGAGTTAAAGTCAATTGTTCGAAATCGGAATAATTCAATTTATTTTGTATAGTTGATTGAATAACTAAAACATTATTTGTATAATAATTGTTATAATATTTTGACGTATTTCCTTTAATAATCACAATGTATTGATGTTTCTATTATTTGCTTTTAATAAGTTTCAATACTAATCGCAAATTTTGAGCTAGACTCTTCATTAGAAAATTATTCTCAAGTTGAGCGTTACACTGAAAAATTATTTAAAGATTTACTCTCAAATTTTGAAGTATTTAAGTTGAAATTTCTTTAAGTGCCCCCCTCAGCCCCTTCCCCGATCCGATCCCGATGGAAGCACCCACCCCACCTCACAAAAATCCTGGATTCGCCCCTGTGCACTACAAACTTTCCCCTACGAGTTAAAGGAAAAACTTCAACTTCTTGAAGACTTACTTATTTGCTCACTCTATGGCATTAGAGAATTATTGAGTTTAAACTAAGTAGTATACCTTCACAACTAAAGCTCTCAAAATTGTATTAATATGTTTGCAAATATCTCAGAAACTATTGGTTTTATAAAAAAATATATTTCAAATAAAAGTTTTTTATTTTTAATACTAATAAAATTTTACAATGATAAGTTATTTAGTATCTCAAATAGTTGCGGAGATATAGAAAATTAACTTCTGTAACGTACCCTAAAAGTAAGTTTCGTGGGAAAATTAAAAAAGAACTTTTGTTTATAATCTTAATCAACGCCTAGATACGAATTTTAATCAAAATTGTTAGACTCTATTTTGAGAAAATATTTTTTTTTTTCGTTTTGATTTTTACTAAACTACTCTTAACTTTAGGGTTAAACAAACACACAGACAGGCGGAATTGCAAAAAAACACTTTTTAGGGATGGGGGAGGTCATGAAAATTTCTGGTTAGATTTTTTTACGGTCGCAATACTTTACCTTTAGTGTTCGCAAAGTTTATATAAATATATATGCGTATAGTGTGAAAGTTGTTGGTTTCATACCCGCCTCGGTGGCGTAGTTAGCTAACGCGCGAGTCATGTTGAGCTCAACTGCCGAGGACGGGGAGATCAAGGTTCAAATCTTGGTCGGGTGAACTGGGGTGGTTTTTCCTAAATGGTTTGCCACTCTCCCTCTACACAAATGTAGGTTCACTTCCTCTAAGTTTATCCTTCCCAATTCCTAGTCCATTAGCGTAATTGGTACTTAGGCATATAACCCGAACAGGTAGTAAGATGCGGTGCTAAATAAAAAAAATTGTTTCATAAAAATATGTTTCAATGAAAAGATTTTTATTTAAATAGATCTACTTATTTGCAATAATAAGTAATTTAATTTCTAAAAGAGTTTCGAAGATATGATTTTAAAAAATTATAGTTTACGCATCAGACGGGAACCCTTAAAGTCATTTTGCTGAAATATTGAGAGTAGCCATTTTGTTAGTAATATTTATAAATGTTTTGAAATGAAACTAAACCGAAACCGTTAGAGCCTATTTTGAGAAAATTGATTGTTTTATCTTTTTACCCTTCAGTAAACGACCCTTAGTTTTTGGGTTAGATATCCAATTCCAAAAATTCCTTGGAGAAATCCTATGAAAACCTCAGATACAAAGATTTAGACCGATCGGTAAAATAAGTTAGGCTCTAGTCCGAAGTACAGACAGACAGACAGAAATTCAAAAAACACTTTTTCTGGTTCGGGGGGTCATGAAACGTCGACATTCATCAAAATCTCGAGTTCAATTTTTTTGACGATACCAATACTTTCTCTACCTGTAAAAAATGAACACTAACATATTTTCTGAACAAATTACAATAAATATTTTGTCAAGCCTATAAAGATACATTTTTGGAAACAAAAAAATGGTACCAAAAAGTTAAGTTTGACAATACATTCGGTGTAAACTACAGAATACTATTTTGAGAATATTACAAAATATTTTTTTTTATGTACAAAAACCAATTTAAATTTTTTATTTATAAATACAACAAAACATTTTGTCATATATATTTTGACAAAATTATTTTTAATAACTACCAAAATTTTTATGGAACAGTTTTTTTTTTGTGATAGTATCTGGATCGGTGAGTTTCAAATAATAACTAATGTGACCCCGTTAATTTTATTGGTTGTTTTGAGAATAAGAGCTGAGATTCTCCCCAAATGAATAAAAACATTCTGTGGGGCACGTAAAGTTAAGGATGGATGGAAGGGAATGCGAGAAAATGCCCGTGCTTTTGCATTTTTAATGGAAAAACATTTTTTGGTAAAAATAAATACAATATAGCTCTAGTGCAAACATAGAATTTAATTTTCTTCACTTGGTGACCTCAAAATTTCTTGAATATTTGTCAAGGGTGTTCTGGAATTTAATGACAACTTTGTATCTTCATTTAAAAAATTTGTAAGATAATGCCACCATGCTCATGATATATATTCAGGAACTGTTGATATCAACATGTAACGAAAATTAAACTCTATGCTTTTACTGGAGCAATTTTTATTTATTTTGGCGCAAAAAAAGTGTTGCCATAAAAACTGCAAAAACACTAGTCTTTTCTCGCGTCCCCATCCATCTCACCTTAAAGAGTTTGCTAACGACTATCGACTATTAGACCTACTAGGCAAACAGGTACCACACTGCTCACGACGAGCGTAGTCAAATTCTCGTCTCTTTTCGTCATGAACGCTACCGCGTCACTAAACCGAGTGCTCTATGATGGTTGTAGTATATTAGTATGTTTTATAGTCAATAAATGGAAACCATTTTGATCAATAGTTTATACTTCACTCGCACGTACCACCCAACTCTGTGGGACCTAGCCTCCTCATCACTTTGGGTCCATCCAAACTAATTAACCACCCGTTGTGTCCCGGTAGTGTTTTAGATAGGGAATTAGCGTTAACTATAGAAAGGGTTGTTTCAGTTTTTCAAAGATCCATTTGAAAGATCTTTATTCCTACTACAACCCTATTATATATAAGGATAAAAAGGAACCTTCTGGAAGACCTATTTTTCTACCAGAATTTGCCATATAGTTCTTTGGTATTAAGAAGTATTTCAGAAGGTCCTTCGTAATTAAATATATAACTATATTAATTATTGTATTAAGATATGGAGTACTATGTAAAAAACGAAAAAAGAAAAAAAAAAGTAAAACATAGACTATTTGATAAAAATTTATCTATCGACCCTCAAGATTTTCTCTCCTCGTGTGTACAGGACAAAACTATATTTTCTTTAACGCCATTACTTTTTGGATACTCAGCACATAATTAAAATGAATAATTAATCCCACCAGCTTTTATTCGAACCATGTAAGCTTACATTCAGAGAAGAGGAAAATAAGATAGAACTAGCACTTTGGGCCCCAACAGCTCCTAAATCAAAACCCAATTGCCCAAAACGTCCTCAGCTCGGTTTTGATTGTATTCACAAGTAGCGCTCGCACGTGGCGAGTGGGCGAGGACCAGCTCAACTAAGGGATGAAAACCCCCTCAGTATATTTCTCTCGCTGTATGAGGGATGGTTGGGTCATCTATCCATTAAGGTCAGGGCGGCACACCCCATTAGAACCAGCCCTCGTGCCCAGCCGGGAAGTGACAGGTCGGGAGAACCATTTTTCAGCGGTTGACCTCGCTTCCTCCCCCACCCACCCCTCCATTTCTTTCGGTCAGTGAAGATCACGCCAGAGATGGGCGGGAAAATAGATATACTTGTTTGGAGCTACCTCGGGAATGAGGATCAATTTTTTGAAATTGACTTTGAAACATTCAAAATAAAACCGAGCTTGAGTGCCACGCAGTGGCGAGAGTGACCGTTAAGAGTGTGCTAGCAAATACCTACACCGTAAAGTAAACACTTCCCCATAAATATTTAAACTTGTTTATCCACTTTTTATTTTTTGGATGTTTACCTTTGTACATTTTAAAATAGACAAGAATATACTGAAACTAAAACATATTTTAAGGGGGCTAATTATTTATCAATAATGGAGTAAATTAATTTGACATAAAAACTATAATTATTGAAATGTATATGTATCCTGTAAGTAACGCTAGTTAAGGACAGTGTTTTTGCAGTGTTTTTAGTTAAAATAAATCAAATCATTCTCCAGTAAAAACATAGTTTAATTTTATTCACACGGTGATACCACAAGTTCCTCGATATCTAACAAAGGTGTCCTAGGAATTTAATAGCAACTCTTTATCTTCTTTTAGAAAGTTTCTTATATAATGGTGCTACTATGCTCATGACAGATATACTACAACTGTTGATATCACCAGGTGAAGAAAATTATATTCTTATGTTTTCACTTTAACAATATTATATTTATTTTTGGTTCAGTCGCATCAGTAATCATCCAAAGTAACAGTTCCTATTTTTCTCGTGTGTCTCAATGGACGTTTCAAAACATAGTGCAGGCACAGCCCAGAGCTCCCAATTGTTTGTATCGAGTTTCGTTTGTATGAACATAAGCGTGCCTAGGGTATGGCTGATTGGGGTGCCAGTTGTAAAATATATATATATATTTGTATGATGAGACAGTCCATTTATTAAACGGGAATGTGATTTGGGCTTACTCATGTCAATTTAACAATGGAATGCATAAGGTTGAACGCTTATGCATAGGCTTGCGCATATACAACGTGTATCTAAAACATTTCATCAAACTTTGGCAGGCTATTCCTTGGGTGAATATAGAATAATTCACATCAGCAACCTAGGGTCCATCTTAAATATTAAGGGTGGTATTCATACCTAAAGATAGAGCTAAAAACGACTATTGTGTGAAATAGTGTTAAAACTTATTAAGGTATTACAACGAATCTTTATATACTACTTATTTAAACCTTGAAAATTAATAAACTAAATGTGCTGTTACCGTTACCCACCCTCATCATGTAAAAAGGGGGGGTTGTAACACTTTTTTCTGCAATAAAATATGTCAGAGTAAGTCTTACTAATTTTGACTTAAGATTACAAAACAAGGATTAGAAATTAACAAAAAAAAGGTGTCTTGGAGAAACTGTCTAGCTTTTCCCGTTTTCGAGATAATCACACAAGTTTGAGCTCAGAGTCAATTGTAAATGCCTGCCAAGTAAGCAAACAGAATCGCAGTGTTCGCACTGCATTGTTTAACCATTTTTACCGGCAAGTGTGACTATGTATCACATACATTTGGTAAACAGGGCTGGTTTTTGTGTAATGATGGAGAAACTCAGATACTTTTCCTTCTTCATAAGCTCCGATGTGTTTCTATGTATCACATTAGTAAGTTATGCTTACACAGTTCACACTTGGGTGGGATTTTAATCATTGCACTCACTGGAGTATTGAAAGCTAAATTAAGAAATACTAATTGTAGTTCTTGTATGTTTTAGTTCCTAGCTTCAAAATCAGATAATGGCGTCCCCTAACGTCATTGCAATAATTGAGGTGGCGTATCAATGACTTGCGTAATCTTTCGAAAACACGTGGTGTTTCGCGAACCTTATCACATGCAGCACTTATCCTGGCTAACAGGTCTTCCTCGGATTCAATGGCTGTCTCGTACACCAAAGCTTTGTAAAAACCCCACAGAAGAAGTCTAACGTATTAAGGTAAAGAGAGCGTAGTGGCCACGCAACAGCCATACAGGCTCCCTATCTGGCAAGATTTAACAATTGTCTTTGAAATCAAACATGCATGATTATCTCGGAAACGGGTAAAGCTAGACAGTTTCTCCAAGACACCTTATTTGTTAATTTTTACTTCATGTTTTGTAATCTTAAGTCAAAATTAGTAATACTTACTCTGTCATATTTTATTGCAGAAAAATGTGTTACAACCCCCCCCCCCTCCCTTTTTTACATGATGAGGGTGGGTAACGGTAACAGCACATTTAGTTTATTAATGATCAAGGTTTCAATAAGCAGTATACAAAGATTCGTTGTAATACCCTAAGCAGTTCTCATAATATTTCACACAACAGTCGTTTTTAGCTCTATCTTCAGGGGTGAATACCGCCCTTAATATTTAAGATGGACCTTAGGTTGCTGATGTGAATTATTCTATTTTCACCCAAGGAATAGCCTGCCAAAGTTTGATGCAATGTTTTAGATACACGTTGTATATATAACCAATAGTACAAATAGTACAAATACATTGTACATTCCATTTCCTTGTGAGCCAAAGAGTAAACGCCACGTCACCTTAGTCTCATATAGTACGTCTCCCTTGTGAGATGAGAAACAATTGAACAGGCCTTCGTTCAAACCAGTGGCGAGACATGCTATTATACAGTGTTATCACTGGCGATAGCTGAAAATGATAAAATACAAGCGTTCAACCTTATGCATTCCCTTGTTAAATTGACATGAGTAAGCCCAGATCACATTCCCGTGTAATAAATGGACTCTCTCATCATAAAAAAAAATATCTATCTATTTTATCATTTTCAGCTATCGCCAGTGATAACACTGTATAATAGCATGTCTCGCCACTGGTTTGAACGAAGGAAGGCCTGTTCAATTGTTTATCGTCTCACAAGGGAGACGTACTATATGAGACTGAGGTGACGTGGCGTTTACTCTTTGGCTCACAAGGAAATGGAATGTACAATATATTTGTACTATTGGCAGTATAAAGTAGGGTGAGCATTTCCTACTCATGACAATCCGGGACAGAAATTATTAACAGGAACTTCGTTAAAACATGTTTTTACTGCGCATAAAAATGATCACAGTAGATAATCAAATAACCAATGAAGATCTTACAAAATCAGTACCAAAAATCATACAGATACAGTATAAAATATAAGCATACATAATTCTTACTTGAGGAATAAACAATGTTTATAAAAAAACACTAATTTAGTTATAATTTTTTTAACGATTTTTTTTTATCGTCATTGCTTTCAATTTTGTTTTTGAACTCTTCACAAAAATACACTCTATTAGATTTTGCTATAATCATTGTATCTAATGTTTCGACGCTGATTTATGTTTTCTCTGCGCTCCACAAATTATCAACCTCAGAAAAAATTATTTCTGTGGCTGCATTTGTCCCTGGAAGGCTTCTCGCTAACTTCTCGCCCCTGCCTTTGTTCAATGGATGAACTAAACAAGATTACGCTTTGTTTCTTCTTTTTTTCTATTGCATCCTGACTCTTGAGATCTAGTCTAGTGTATCAAAACGCGCGATAAATCTTACATGCGTTGACAAAAGAATATAATAAAATAAAATATTGTATATTCAAACCAAAACTATTTTCAAAATCCGGGATATTTAGAAATGCGGGACAGTGTTCTAAAATTCGGGACTGTTCCGGAAAATCCGGGACGAATGCTCCCCCTAGTAAAAAGCCGCAACCGAGTGGCTGGTGGCAATAGCCGGTGATATCCACACGTCCGTCACAGATTCTGGATAGTTCAGTGCTAAGCTAAAGTTCTCGGGTTCGACTCCCGTGTCCAGGTATCATTTTTCAATGTATTCGAATCACAAAGGAATATTAACTAGTGTGTTTTCTGACAAAGAATCAGTAAGCCATTCGAAACGCTTGCTTCACTTTGTTCCGCACATATTTACTATGGTTTAACACACATGTACTTTAGGAAAATTGTCATATGTTATAGTTTAGTGAGCACGCGGGATAATGCGTGAATCTCGTCTGGTCTGGTGACGGGAATATTGGGGATAGAATCCCATTCGGGTGTAGTGACGATGTTTTTTTTAACTGAATTAATGTTTTTTTCAAAACTAGGAAACAAGTTTCTATGGAAAAACGTGTTTGTCTCGAATCTCCATTCATCTTTAATTGGAAACTCATAATATTCTCTTTCTGCCCGATTTGACAACTTCTCTCTTTGCGTCGGCGATGTAACGACCCTCCTTTTATAACATGTATCCAATTGTATTACAAGTCTTTATAAAGAGCACATCAAAGTTTGAACAGCTAAGAGGACGCGAATGAAAGTTTTTACTTTGAAACTTATTTTTTGAGAAAGTGTAGCTTCAATAAAAGAAAATCTAACTTATTTCTCAGAGGTACCAAGTAACAAGTTACCAAGTAGTAAAATGTACTAAATGACTGATGGCCTTAACAAACTCTTCAGGAGCTCACCCATTAGTAGGGACGCATATAGCATTAGCTGTGTTCGTCAAGAAGTTATTTGCCGATTTTATTTAATACAACTTGGATATTAATTTATAAGAATAATTTTGTTTATTTAATATTTCATTACTGCAATTTATCGGAATTTTTTAATCTACAACCTGGAAGGAAGACTCCAACAGGCAATTTTCTCGTCTAAAACAAATAGCCTAAGTTTCTATTATTATTATTATTTAGCACCACGTCTTAATATCCATTCGGACAGTGGCGGCTCTTGTATAGGCTCTGCGGAATTGCAGCACCTCCTATTTCCACTCGATATTAACGATAACATTTAATATAATGAGTCTTTATTTATTTAATTCTTTTTGTATTTTTGTAGTACAATATATATTCCTTAAGCTTAAAGTCAGTACTTCAGCAGCCATTCCCCAGTTTATGAAAAAGATACAAAAATATTCATATGGAACTGTGCGCTTCACATTTCCAGTGACGTAGTGTTTGACTGTTGTGCGCATGCGCACATAATAAGAGGGTGGGGAGGAAGGCGGGACTGCCAAATATAGAGAGCACTGTTGCTATCGCAGTGCTGGCTCTGGCGTGATGGTGGGAGGAAGTTTTTTTTACTCAGCGTGTGTTGTGCTTAAAAACCGTGTACCATATTCTTTAATGTGATAGAGTGTAGAAGAGTGTAGAATTAGATTAATATTCTGCTTTCGCCTATTCTATTTGATTCGGTTTTTTTTGTTCTTTTATTTAACAGAAAAACTAAATGCTCTTGCAGTACTTTTAATGGAGAAAAATTTCCTCAATTGTCATCCAGAGATCAAGGAGAAAATTATTGAACTTTTTGCGCAAATTAAAACAAGAAGAATGGATTTAATTGTTAAATGAATAGATCAAGCTTGAACTGTAACAATTTAAGTTAAAGTAAGTAAAGAAGTTTAGTTTTTTTGCTAAGATTTTATCAATTTCCTGAATAAATTTTCTTTTTATGCATGTTTTATTTTACACAATTTTAAAACAAAGGTCAAAAAAATTCTGGATCAGCATCTCCACTAATTTTAGCTTCGAGCCGCCAATGCATTTGGGCTATATGCTTTACTTCTAATTACGATAATGGACTATGAATTGGGAAGGTTGAATTTTATAGGACGTGAACCCACATCTTCTTGGATGGAGAGTGAAAAACCCTTTAGAAAAAAACTCCCCCAGTTCACACGGCATGGATTCGAACCTCGCTCTCCCGTCTTCGGCAGTCTAGCTCATCACGGCTAGCACGCCACCGAGGCGGGTCCCAAAGTTGTTGATGGCTTGTATGAAATAAGTTTATAAAAAATTACTTAAAGATAAAAATAATAATGTTGTGACATTGTAGGACTATTTTTACAGTTACTAAAGAATTGATGGTTTTTGTTTCAACATTATATCTTTAAGATTCACTGAATAAAACTTAAATTCATTAACATGGGAAATCCCATCTTGACATGTCGTGACGTCACAGGAAGGAAACGTCTCTAAAAGTAAAACTAAAACTCTGTGGATTTTTTGTTCGTTATTTGGGACTGACTTGGGTCGCCTTTAAGGCTCTGGTGGAGAGGAGCGAGCACCATTTTGGGTTCATCTTTCTCTTCATAAGTTCACATTTTAAATCTACATACTTTGTACCGTCATTAATTATTTCGTTTTGAGTAGGATTTTTTTATACGTGACCTGATTGATTTTCATTACGAGCTTCTTTTTTTTTCTGAGTAATTATTTTTGTCTTGTTTCAGAATTTTATTTGAGCTAAATTCTACTTCAATTATTATTTTTGTTTGTTTTCCAAATACAGAAGCTTAAATTGTACAATGGATTAACAAGATTGATTACTGGTTAAAACACCCATTAAATTAATTAAATGTTAGAGATAACTTAATTGGCAACCATTTTGGGACATACAAACAAATTATGTCCACTATGCACACACAGATTCAATAAAGATGATATTTTAATACGAACTGGTACAAAAGGAAACCAGTTGTCTGTTAATGAATGTAAGAAATACTGATTGATTGATTAATTGATTGATCTTCCTCATTGTTTGGCCTGTGATACGATTCCTAATTTAAACAGTATCAAAGGTTTTACAAACATTTCTAGAAAATGTCACTATTCGTTTAGAATTCTTTGAAAAAACACGAGGAATAAGGCGTCAATCTCGTCTGGTTTGACTTGCCGATGACGGGGATGTTGGGCTTGAATTCAGGCTGGTTGTACATTGGGGTTTTCCACTATACCTCCACGCAAATGCAGATACATTTATTATAAATTGTACCTTTCTAATCTCTACCCTGCTAGTGTAAATGTGCGGATAGTCCGGAAGGATTAGTCTAAAGACGCGGTGCACACAAACACACACATAAAAGAAAACTATAATGAGGAAAACCAGAGATAAATCTCACCAGGACCCCTAATTTTGAAACGTGCTAGTAGCGATTCGCTAGCGTAGTTCTCTCATCCCACACACAATCTCGCAAACCCTTAATTTTGAAACATGTGCGATGCGAAAACTGACGTCGCACGATCGAATAGCGAGCGGATTCTAATCGCCAGCCTCACACTGTGCGGGACAGGTGAAAATATAATTATATAAATTAATGTTAAATAACGTAATCAACTGTCAATTTTTCCGAGTTGGTGCAATGACGTTCTCATAATTTAGGATTCACGTGGTCAAATCCTGTAATTTTCTTTTTTTTTTTAATTTATCAAACATTAAACTTTAATTTTAAATTATTGTTTTAGTAAGCATATAATTTGTTTTAACTTTTTGTATATAAGTATATCAGGTATTTGAGCCTACGTAGACTACCATAATATTATTCTTTAAAAATAACTTAACAAGGGAGTAAATTAAAAACGGTACATCAATTTTGAAATTTGGTATGGGTTTAATGACCTAAAAATGTACACATTTAAAAATAAGACTAAGAAAGCGAATTATTATTAACATAGTAAAAGCGTTTAGGGCATATTTATGTTTTAAAATAATTGCGAAAATAAAATAATATATTACTGAATTCTAATTATTAGCAAGTGATTTAAATTCAGACCAAAAACTAAATAATTGTAAACAGGGTGGGATCAATCTCGTGAAAATATTAATCCCAGACAAGAACGCTACCAAGTGAGCTAAAGTGAAAATTGAGTATTCAGATGGTATAACTTCTACTCATATAACCTGAGAAATTTTTGAAACACTATTAGATGCATATAACTGGAAGATGGTTTCCTAATAAAACGAAATAAATCGTTTTGCATGATGCACTCAATACAATAATAGTGTTTACTTTCAGTTACGTATCTTGTATAGTGGCGTGTTGTGGCATATCATCGCCTCAATTCTTTGGCACGTCATGGTTTTACAGTGTTGTCGGATTGAAAACTCAGTCGCAAGCGAAACAACACTATACCGACTCGCACGACAGTAGAAAACTTTCAAAATTAGCTCTGTTTTGGTACAGACTGCGATTTGCGAGTTTGCTCGCTAGCGAGTATTTTTGCAAGTCTCAAAATTAGGGGTCTTGACCTCCTTCGGTGTCCGCGTGGTCTAACGCTTTAATCTCATGTAGGACTAGATTGTCAAAGATGAGGATATCGGGGTTCAATCCCGGCTGAGTGCGCTGAGGATTTTTTCCTAAACAGGTTTCCACTCTCCCTCCACTCAAATGCGGGTGCATTTCCTCTAAATTAAGCCTTCTTAATCCCTAACCAATTAGAGTATTTAGTATATAAGCGTACAGTTCAAACGGGTAGTAAGACTCGATCACTTCTGACGTATCCAGCGTGGATCTAAGCCCCATCACACAGCACACCCTGACAACATTTAACCACGATTTTGTGCATTGTGAGCCTGACGCCTTAAAACGCGTTACCATTAGTACGGCCTATTGACCACCCTTCCTACTGGGATTTCATTATGATTTGCTACAATTTACCTGCCACACACGTTTCTTGCCGCCCGGATTATTCTCAACTTATATAAGAACTCAAGAGGGGGAAGGGGAAATTTTAAGAAAATGCACAAGCCTTTATTAGTAGACAGTATTTAAAACCACTGGGTGTAGAGATAGTGAAGGCTAGGACAACTCTAGTGCTCCCGGTTAAATTGAAATTTTCTCGCCTAAATCGGTGAGTTAGTATTTCGAAAATTATTATTAAAGGGTGTTCGCTTTAGAGATTACCATTCACCGCGGCTACTGCAGCCAGCAATACTGGCACGAGGGTTTCTGCGCACTAAGCGAGTTTTAAAATTTGCGCCCCAATTGTATTCTGTATAAAATAAAACGTTAACCACACCCTCTGGCTGACGCAATATTATAATAATAATAATAATAATAATAGTGTGCCATAATACCAACAAAAAAACAAAATAAGGACGGATATAAATAAATAAGTTGCTAGTCAATATTTTTTTTCTATACATTTTATTGATACTATATACAATATATAGATGTTATTTCTTCATTTGGAAATAATTATTAGCATATTTAATTTAAATAATTATAGTTGGCTAGAATGCTTCCTTGGGACCTTTGTGCCCTGGGCGACCGCCTAATGACCTTGGGAGCTAGTCATTTGAAACTAGGCCTACTTATGTTATTTTGCAATACACTAGTTCCAATATTCGACGACGCACCAGCACATTGGGAAATAAACAAGTGCATTACAAAAAAAAAGCTTCACAAGTCCGGCTTGGCTACAGAAGATGCAGTGTGAGTAGCTTGACTAGTTGTTTTTCCCTCGAATATCTCGAAATGTGGAGTCATTGATGGCGGGGGCTGAAGGGGGCCCCTAATCAGCACGCAGACTAGTCTCGCCAAGTTCGAGGTTACTTCTAGCCTGCATTCACTGGAGCAAGATTTAAACCCTTTCCCCTCCTCCCCTGCACCTCCGGCCAACTTAATCTCCAGAGTTGAATTCAGTTCCCACGAGGTGGGGAACTAGTTTGAGCTTCATTAACTTCCTATCAGTCCCGCCTACCTCAAAGTTGAACAAGGTAAGTGAGTTTACGGCAAGTTGTCAACCCTGCCCGTCTCATGACGAATCGCCAGTTCAGCGACAAATTAACTCTGTTCTTCGCGTTTTAGGACACGAATGAAGTGCTTATTTGCGTCACATATATCTCGATATTAACTGAGAAGATTAAACATGGAACTATATGCCACTTATTCATTACACATTCATTTGGTGTTTTGGCAATATCCGTCTCATTTAGAATGATGAAACAATTAATGTGTAATAAATTAAAGAATGGGACGAGTTGGAAGTTAATAGAAATAAAGGACTTAATCAAAGGGAGTAAATAAGATACATTTTGAAGGAAGATCATATGAAAGGAAAAAGATGTAGGAAGAGAAGAAATAAAAAAAAACATGGAAAAAGATTGAGAAGTTAAAAGGTTGAGAGAAAAACAGAATCAGAGGAAGAAATGTAGAGTGGTGAGGTACTGGAGAAATGGGAAAAGAGTAAAGGAAGTTAAAAATGAAAAAGAATCAGAGAAGAGAATGTATTCAAATGTTAAAGAGATAGAAATTAAAAAACTGTAATGCAGGGAGCGAGAGAGCGAAGAATAAATAGATGGAAGGAGTTAGAATAAAGTGGATGGAGAATGATTATTATATAAAGATGGAAATTTAATAAAATAAGATATAATGAAAAAAAGGGGTGAGGGAACTAAAGAAGAGGAGAAAGAAGAGATAGAGTTAGCAAAATAATATAGTTTTACAGCTATTGCAAAATAAATTGAGGGAGATATAAAAGGGTTTTTTAACTGATACGTTTAAAACGAGGGTTATCAGAGAAAATGGCGAAGAAGAAATTATAGAAAATGTGAGGAATGAGGCAGGTAAATAAGGGAGTGATAGAGAGAAAGATCATTAATGTTTCTAGTATCGCGTCTCACTACCCATTCGGGTTAAACGCTTACGATCACTAATACACTATATCGGGAATAGTTTCTACATTGACCTGTCTCCTTTAATACGGGGCTAGAATTAGGTAATCAGATGTATATTTTGAGTTCATGGTTTGCTATCCAATGGTGAAAAAAGTATTTTATTATTTGTTTAAGAGTCTCTCCTACTTCACTTATAATCATATTGGCACTAGACCTAGGTGTTTTGCGGCGATTTCCATTTAGTTTGTTAGTCTTGTATTAAAAAATGTTCGAATTAAATAAATTACATTTAAAACAAATCCTTCACCAAATTACCTTAAGATACTTTTTTATTCTTTTTTTAATGTGATATAAGCCCAATGTGCCTGTTATTTGCGACTTATTGTAATGAATTCCATGATAAACACAACTAAACACTAGATTGATAATTTATAAATATTTTGAAGGTAAAAAATCCAACATGATGATGAAAAATACTCGGCAACGCCGGAAATCGAACACTTTACCCTTTGATCACAATGCCGCCACACTACTGACTTAGATAAAATGTTCGCTTATTAATATTATGTGTTGGAAAGGTATTTATAATAAAAAGATTTTGTATGCATCAGCCATTAATTTCCCATAGTGCAAGCGATTGGATATTTTGTGTGTGTGTGTGTTTGTATATGTGTGAGTAGGAAATTATTTTACACATCGATCCTGTAGCAAATGCGCTAAAAATAGAAACCACCCAGCATATCACCCCTGAAGCTACTGTGTAAACATTTAATATATTCTATATGTTAGCCCTGCAGCTAATATCCTTGAAGAGGAAGTATTCAAACACGTAAGCAAACAAATAAAAAAATATCATTAAGGGTCGTATGCATAGTCGAGATTCGGACGTCAGCCAATACGCCATTCAACCCGACCTGTTTGTTATTCGTACACTGAGCGACTCTCGAGACTAGACTATAAATAAGGCCCTTAGAACTGTGACGAGAATGTACTATTCATTCGCAAACTTATCTTTATTTTTCTTCACTCTGAAAACGAAGAGAAGATACTATTTGATTATTGAAAAATGTGCATTGTTTTTCCTGGCTTTGAAAGCGACAGGAAGATACTAATCAACTATTAAAAATGTCACTTATTTCACAGAACTTTCTAAAGAAATGTTGAGAAATAAGAAAAAAAAATTGTTCCAGGTCAATTGTTCTAAATCTAAAATATCTAATCTCACTAATGTCTAAAGGCAAAAAATATATAATGTAAATTTTCACAATACATTTATGCTCAAAGCAAAAGGTCTAACTTTAAAATGTCCTAAATTAAAAACAAATCTTTTAAAGAAGAATAAATAGTAACCAAACGTCTAAGACAAGATATCTGATTTTAAAAAATTAGGTAAAAAGTTTAATTCATTAATCTTATTTGCAAAATATGTCCATTGCTATAAATGAACAGTAGTGCTTAGTTAGGCCTACTTAAATTATTGATGCGTGTGTCCTTGGTAAAGAGAGGTGTGGATAAGATAACGCCGCTTCAATGGCCGAAAGATCTAAGGCAGAGCAAAATATGAGGGAAGACTGGCCCTGGGCAGTGGACAATTCCGTAAGATCATTGGCTTACTAATCCAAAGGTCCTGGGCTCAATCCCCATCTCCAGGTGTCACTTTTCAATTTATTATTATTATTATTATTATTATTATTATTATTATTATTAGCACCGAGTCTTACTACCTGTTCGGGTTATACGCACTTACGCTAATGTGCAATGGTAGGGTGATTGTGAGATGAAATGGAGGACCTACAGTTTAACGTGGAATCTGAACCACGGTGTAGGCCTGGCATTCCCCACATTCACAGGATGTCTTGTCAGAGGTGAAGGAAGGGTTTGGTAATCAGATAAATCTGTGCCGGGACCGAGGATTGAAGCCGGGCCGCCAGCACAGAAGTCTGACACCTTACCCCTAGACCACCAGGTCCCCTACTTTTCAATTTAAAGAATATAATATTTAAATACGACTATTACCGAAACTAACAAATAAAATAGTTTATCTATTTAATCCATCATATTCATTTTTACTTTCTCATAAAAAGAGAGACTCTTGTAATGGTAAGACAATTCGACCTCGAGATTAAGATGGATATTTACATTTAATGTGCCTCCGAACCCAAAAGAGTGTATCTAGAAATTCCTCGTGTCTCTCAATTTGTCTGTCTGTAACTGGTGCCACAACCAAAACACTTTGATGAATTTAGTTCAAACTTGTTATTTAAATTTTAAATTTTAATTCTAGTCCTTAAAATAAGGTTTGTTTATATTTTTAAAAATTTTAAAAAAAATTAAAATAGCTTTAATAATATCATAGGAGTGTTTTACTTGATGGATAGCATTTTATACTTATTTTTTAGAGAAAGATTTATTTATAGGTAGTCTACATATGACTATTATTTTAAAAATTTAAATATTTGGAAAATTTCTTTAACGTTTTTGTTAAAGCCCCTGGAATTTGATGTACCCCCAAAGTAGAAAGGGGAAGGGAGAGTTCACATGTACGTAAAAAAAAGTGTATGTGCTAAGCGTATAACTACATTTTCTAGAGTAAACCCCTTCCCCCCTTCTTCCTTCCTAGAAAAACTATCTTTCTGCGTCTTTGCAGTCAACAGAAAAAAATACCTCACAAGACCTCCCCTCGCTTGTCTAGAACTCTAAATGATTTACACATATTACCTTCGTTCAATGTAACGGGTTTTCTCTTGCTGTTTTTTGTTGTTGTTTTTACGTATGCTGTCTGGATTTGTATTCTCCTGGCAAGGTTGGATATGTAACCCTCTTCTGAGGTTGGGGTACCATGTGAATGCGGTTGCCGCGTCCAGATGAGATGATGTGATGATAATGATGCTAATTGTATGATGCCAGTAGACGTTTTAAACTTAACTGAAGCCTAATTAGGCAAACAATAGCAACCATAAGAACGATTCCCCTTCGGGAATAGTACTTATGGTACCCCCGGGAATTGAACCAAGTACCTCTAGATTAATTGCCAGGAATGACGTCTACACTATAATATTAAAAAGAGGAAAGATTTGATTTTTGTTTTTTTGTTTGTAATGAATAAACTAAAAAACTACTGGACCTATTTTAAAAATTCTTTCACGAATATAAAGCTACATTATCAGCGAGTAACATAGGCTATATTTTATTTTGAAAATTTAATTTATTCCTCATAAAAAATGTCGATAGTCACTCATATTTTATGGTAGAGTCAATGATGAGTCTTCAATATGTGTGTTGAAAATAATAATGCGGGGTGGGGGGGGGGGGGAGGCGGAAAGGTCTAGTCATTAGATAAATAGGCCAGCCATCTAACTAATAATGAACAGGAATTCTTAAGGCATGATTCAGACCGCAATTATCCTCATGAGCTATTATTTTTTGTGTGACTAATGAAGCTTTGCGACTGCTTTACTTAATTCTAATCCTTGGAGAAGGAACGTTTAAAAGCGTGCCCAGTAACTTATGTTATATCAGCTATACAATCTGCATGGGTTATTATGAATAATATATATTCATTAGTGTATTGTTTCTGCAAAGTTAAAACAAAGTAAACATATTACACCATTTTTAATGAACTCAAGAAGCTCTCTACAACACTTGAACTACAGCTTTAACCTCAAATTACGTTCAGAGATTATGAAATGACAGCAATGAACGCAGTGCAAGCTGCATTTACAAAAGCTGTTATAAAAAGGGGTTTGTTTCATTTTGCTAAATTGATTTGGGAGATAGTTGTAAATAAAGACCTTAAAGAGGCATGCAACAACGAAGCAAAACTAAGTACGTCAGTTAATTGAGCTGCCCTTTGTACACCCTGATTATGTACTTGAGATTATTGAAAATTGATATAAAACCATAAGTGATGCTGTGGAGCCCATTTACAGCTTCATAGAAAGAGCGTATGTGATAGGGGCCCCTTTAAGGGGAAGAAGGCAAGCTGTAGCGCCCCGCTTCTCACCACATGTACGGAATGTGTATTAATCGGTTAACAACGGTTTCGCAAGAACAACAAACAGTATAGAAGGTTGGAATTGCAAATTTAAACGAATTATTGTCACGCATCGTGCCTCAATATGGAAGTTCTTAGAATATATTAAAAAATACCAGTATGATAATGAAATTATAATACAGCTCTTGGCTGGACATATAAGAATACGTCATCGAATCAAAAAATCTTAAGTGACAAATATATCTCATGGGGATCAAATGGTCTCCAAGTGCCAACATTACAAAGAACAATGCGAAATACCAACCTACTTAAGATCAATATGTTATTGAATGAAGCTGCAGGTTGAAGAAGAGACGAATGTTCAAGAAAATAATAATTTAATATTGAAAGAACCAGTATATACTCCAGTAATTTTTTTCACAAAGTATCATTAACGTTTAACACTAAATATTAGTACAGTTATGAAAGTAAATTAGACAATTAAGAACTACACATTAAATAATTTTCTGTATACCTCAGATGTCTAAATATGAAATTTTTTAGACATGAGTGAATATTACTAGACATTAATCGCTTAGACCAATTATCAGTAAGCCCTATAAATTATACATTTCCTTTCTTATACAAGTTTTCTTTAGACATACTCGTATTTATTGCAAATTAAATAAATATACAGATTGATGGTGACCACACAATCTGTAAATTATATGAGTGAAATACCTGTTATTTACATTCCGGTCGTGGGAGAGAGAAAGCACCACGTCCTACTGCCCATTCGAGCTATGCGTTTTCTCGTTTCTCATTTACTTTAGGTAATTAACGTGCACTTTTTGAACCGACTGATTATATAAGCACACGACTTTAAACTAACTTAATTCTAGTAAAGATACAACAGTTCATTCATCACTGTGAAAGGGTAAATCCACATTTAATCAATAATATTTTTTTCGGCCTTGCCTGGATTCGAAACCGTGACCCTTAGCTCAGTAAAGAGATCTGCTACCGACTGAGCTAAGTTTACAGAAGCACTATTATATAATTACTATAATCTCTTAGGTACATGTAAGGTTGAACTATTGAGTATGTGTGCCCACATTTGAGTAGAGATATAGCGGAAAACTATGCAGGAAAACAACATTTCAGTACACCCGTCTGGGATTCAAACACCGATCTACCCATCATTGGCATAATGGTATATAACGTGGGGAGGAACTTTAAAACATAGAAGAGAACTTCAACAAAACAAGTTGGTAGTGTAACAATTTCTTATTCTTTCATCTGATGTTAAATATTCATCTCAGTGATGTTTAAATTAACATAGTTTAGTGTCAGTTCCAAATTTAAAACACTGTGAATAAAATATTAAACAAATGTTGCAAATTAATACTCACCATACACACCAAATAAATTAATAACAATTTGTCAACATGCTCATTTAATAATTGTTCAATCCTCGGTCCCGGCACAGATTTATCTGATTACCAAACCCTTCCTTCACCACTGACAAGACATCTTGTGAATGTGGGGAATGCCAGGCCTCCACCGTGGTTTGGATCCCACGTTAAACTGTAGGTCCTCCATTTCATCTCACAATCACCCTACCATTACACATTAGCGTAAGTGCGTATAACCCGAACGGGTAGTAAGACGCGGTGCTGATAATAAAAAATAATTGTTGAGTCCCTAAGCCATCTCGTAGACCGAAAAGGTTATATTTTGTTGATTGAAAATGAAAACAATGAGGGTGAACTCTCGACTTACAAACAGGGGAGTACTGGCCCATTGGGGAGTTTTGAGGTGAACAGGAGCGTTTAGAATAAACCTCTTACCCACATGCCAACCAAATTTAAAATATATTAACTTAGATATATTAGGAAGAAACAACACAGAGCAGCACCTTACTCTGTTTTTTCTAGTTCAGATATGTCTATATATTATATATCTCTTAAACTATTTATCTTTTTTTTTTCCCTAATTATGTTCTTTTGATGCTACGATCAAAATTATTTATCAAAGAATTACCTACCTTAATATGTTCTTGATATTTATTTATTTATGTTTTCTTTATTTTTTTTATTAGTTCAATTCCTTGAGAAATTTTCCAAACTTATATTTGTGTAATATGTATATTTGTGATTTTTATTATATTAACTTTCTGAGTCTTACATTGTGCACTATAAGCCTATAAGTTTTATAATGAGCTAATTATATATTATTATAATACTCATTAATATTAGGTTCATGTTTTTCTATGAATGTGGGGAAAGAGAGGAGCCTACGCTGACAATTTCCTGTCCTGGTGCAATGGCCTCGATCCGCTCAAACCTGATGGCATCATGCAATACACGAGGTTCTACAAACTTTAGCCAGGTGTTGAGACCGCGTGTGTGCGCCTGCTGTAAAGTTTATTCCGTAAACTTGGCTCTTCTAAGATTCAGGAGAGTTTAAAACCGACCCTCCCCTTGTCTCCCAAGCGCACGTGAACACCCCCAGCCCGCCCCCCCTCAATGTTGTATTTTACAAATTGTGAGGGATTTACCCCACCCCCATATCACCTTTGACAATCCTACTTCCCCCTTCTTCACACGCACAAAGTTTCTACGGTAAGGTTTTACTTTAACCAACTAGAATATGTTTGTAGTTTTGAGAGTAGCACTGTGTGTGTAAGGGGGTGTTTTGGGGCAAACTTTGTGATTTATAATGAGGTAAAGCACTGGAGGAAAATAAAAAGGGGCATGAAGAATGGGAGAGTGAGTGAGAATAAGCCGTTAGTGTGAAATACTAAGAGAAAGTCGGTGACCTATGACGAGAGAGGTAAGAACAAGAATATAGATAGAGCGTGAGATAGAGGCAAGAGGAAAATAGAAATATAAACTAAGGGAAAACGGAGAAGATAAGAGAGAAGAATGAAGTAATATGGCATGACAAATAAAAATGAGAGAAGTGGCTACAATGATATAAGGGATGAAAGAAGGAAGTAAGAGATAAACTAAACAAATAAGATAAAATAATTATAGATAAACGGGCATAAATGAGCGCGTGCGCTATCCCGAATCAGGATTCTGAAGTTCATACCTCAACAGTGCTTACTTGAGTTTTCTTTCATCGTGGTGCTTGTATAATTTCCTAAAATCAAATCTCCTTATCGTGTTGGTTGAGATTATTTTTGATGTAAACCTACTTTGGAAAAAATGCATGTATACCTGTTGATTTTTTTAGAACCATAAGTAATATATAACTAAGTTTTAGATATTGTATTGAACTCCTGTAAGAAAATTAAACATCTTCGTTAAAAATTATGACTTGAACTTTGATGGTCGCTTTATATATTTGTATATATAAGGCCTACTGGTCACTAGTGAACAACTGTCTGACGAAGTCCGGCTGTACATTTTTTGATGGAAACGTTCGAAGAACAAATCAAACGGTACATGAGCGATTTACCCATTTTCTCTACGTTTGTGAAGAGTCCTGCAGTCCGTCACAACCTTGTGATTTAATTAAACATAACAAAATAGAGGGAAGTAGACAGTGCGTCATAAATTGAATGAGACCAAAACTCGCGTTTATTCACAGCCTCTTCTTCTAATTATTATTCGAGTAAAATACGACAAAGGGCCATAGGCATGCGCAGCGTGGGTGCCATGCCATCCCCACTATCCACACACAAAAACAAGAAAAAACATGAAAGATTGGAGTGGCAAAAGAATGCAGTACCTAACTTTTTTTAGAAACCACGACGATGAGTATTCCAAAGGAATTATACAGCTGTAAAGCCACATGGCTGACTCACTCACTAACAAGAATGTTTACCCACTTTCAGATGAGCTAGAAACTTGAAAGTTGGAATACTTATAGCTTCTAGCCTGTAACCGACGGTAAAATTCCAAAAAGTTGAAAAATTTAATTTTTTAGCCCCAACAAAAATTCAAAAAGGCGTAGTAACTTTAAAGTCAGTGTGGACCTTTTTTGGAGATCTCTTGTGGCTAAATGGTAAAACCTATCAAAAAACTGCTCTGGAATTACATTAGCTTATATCCACTTGCAGAGGAAATGCACGGGGGGTTTGGGGGCATAGTCTCCATCGAGCAAAGCGAGTTGGTTAATGCAGTCATAAGATCCTGCCACAATACGTCATGGTCTCATTTAACGAACAAGGGTTGGCTGTGGATATGAGGATGACATTCTTGATGAGTTAAAATCAAATTTTACCTTCAGCCGGTGAATGGCATTGTAGGTTATTATTATTATTATTATTATTATTATTATTATTATTATTATTATTATTAACACCGCGTCTTAATACCCGTTCGGGTTATACGCACTTACGCTAATGTGTAATGGTAGGGTGATTGTGAGATGAAATGGAGGACCTACAGTTTAACGTGGAATCCGAACCACGGTGGAGGCCTGGCATTCCCCACATTCACAAGTTGTGATTAATACACGTCTTTTCAGAGGTGAAGGAAGGGTTTGGTAATCAGATATGTAGGTAATTGATAATGTAATATATGTGTTTCATAGAATAATATTGTAAAATAAAACATTAATTCTTTCTTGTTTTTAATTTAATACTATTGATTTTTTTAAATCAAAAATATTGGGAGCAGAGCGGGGGGCTCTTGCATTGATTCCACCCACCCTCTTCGTCTTTCAACTGGCACCCCCATCGGTCACACCTTACGTACGCTTATGCAAGAAGAGAAGACTAAATCCACGACTTCCTCGCTCATCTTACTGCATGCATGCTTACTATTGAGCAACAGCATTATAATTCTTTGGTTTTCCGTGATCAGTCTTCCTTCGAATGTATATCAAATTCGGCAATGCTGGGCTGTCGTAGTTGCCAGTAACTGGGGCTTCTTCCTCCAGCACAGTCGTAAAGTTACAGTAGTCTAGTCTCTTGTTCCTAATAACTAGCTCAAAAACATTCACTAAATAAACCCATATTTTATTAGTACTCTGTGTATACTTTTTTTTATTGATCACGTTAAGATTTTGTGTATGGGTTGGTTGTGTGTTTTGTTTTTTTGCTGTAAGGTTGTGGAAATATAATTTTATGTGTATGTTAATATATTTATTTGAATAATAGTATATTGTTAACAATTAAAATATAGCAAAAAGTATGGAGTCTCCGGCTTGTTACAAGCAATTACATTCCAAGAGGAAAATAAGGCAATGGTGTTAAGAGTCTACACCTAAATTCATAAAGACGGAACTTGTTCAGTAACTCAAGCGGCAATGCATATTGTTTGGATATTAATTATGGGGGAATGCCAGGTCTCCACCGTGGTTCGGATTCCACGTTAAACTGTAGGTCCTTCATTTCATCTCACAATCACCCTACCATTACACATTAGCGTAAGTGCGTATAACCCGAATGGGTAGTAAGACGCGGTGCTAATAATAATAATAATAATATTAATTATGTGGAAAAAAGCTTTATACATAAAACAGTTTAAGCATAATTACGTGGGGAATAGAGAAACGTTAATATACTTCAATCTTGAAAAAAATACAATTGTGGAAATAGTTAATGTTTCTAGAAAAGGCTGTACACCGAGAGGAAATGTGTTTGCCTGTCAATTTAACCCCTAAACCTCCCCATGCCACATTGTTTATAGTGAGGGATTTCCAAGTAAACCCTCCCCCCTCACTCCCCAACAAACGAAAGCTTGAAGGTTTGGCAACCGGTAACAGAGAGAGAGAGCGAAGATAAATCTTTTTTCCACAAGACCTGCAGTTCCCTCTGCTATGAAATTAGGTGTACTGGAGGAAATTTTGTTTTGTTTTATGAATTTATTGTTTTGTCTGATGAGAATATCCCATAGTCATGGGCTTAAGGGGGTTTCCACCCCCCACCCCCCCAATCACTCTGTAATATTTACTTTTTATTTCTTAATTGTTATGAGAAATAAAAGTCTAATTGGGTACTAACGGTTTTGAATCATCAATATCCGAGTTAACAGAGATAAAAATTAAAAAATAGATATTTCCTCCCATTCCCCCTTCAACGGCTTCTTTTTCATTTTGTTCTGTTCAGTAAACTTGGGAAAAATAAAATGTTTCTTTTCAATAATTGTTTCAGTTAAAATTTAATCTAACTTTTTGTTAATTTTCAGATTTTTGTTGTTGCTAAAACTGGCTTTTGAAACTCATATAATTAATTAGAACAGAATCGTATTCAGGTGTTCTAAAATCACACACACACACACAGAGTTAAATCTCTGAAATTTTATCTCGAGGAGGAGGGGTGCCCCATCCCCAGCAGATGGGACTTCAATCTACCCCCTATTTGGAAAATTCACATGGGTGCCCTTGCCCACAATATCGAACACTTGTTCGAGGCAGTTGTCTGAAACAATTTGTACCAAACAACTTGTTTCGACAAGTGTATAAGCGGCCTAAATCACTGCAAATATCACAACTACGAGTATGGGAATTAACTCTTCAGTCATCAACACATTACTAACTGTTTACAGGGCCTATATTAGTTTTTTACTTCAGATAGTTACTTTGTTACCTTCCTGCTAAGCTTTTCTAACTAACTGCCTTCAAGTGTCGCTATCTACACCGCTTCCACCCAATTTTACTCAGTCTACTAAAAGGTTCAACAAACAACTATTCTTTAAATTTGCTAGCTGATCCTAGAAAGTAATAATCACCGATTAGGAAAAAAATAGTAATAGAAAATTTAGTTTTATAAGTGTGAACGTAATATTTTAAGTTACTCATAAGCAGGGCCCATATTTTGATTACCTAAAATTGATTTAAAAAAAAGTACCAAAAAATACTAGCAAAAAACTCGTAATAAAAACACACGACTAAATGAAGCACGCACTTTACAAATGTAAACTGCAATTGAAAGCCTTAAATCACAAAAATTTTGCATTCTGCTAAATATAATATTGATTTTAAAATATATCCTTCAGAGGTAATAGATATCCACCCACCCACCCCTACCGCAACACGCCAGCCTAGTTGTAGTGTCTCACCAGGAATGTGTATTTGACAGCCATACAAACGAAGTGGATACAAAGTTCATTACTTACATTGCGTTCTTCCACCAACAGATGTGGGTTGGAAAAATATTTGTATTTATAAAATATCGATAGTATTTGGAAATATACTTATCAACATGACTGCCTTATAATGTCTTAAAGATGCTTTAAAATGACTCAAAAATGTCTAAAAATTACGCAAACAAAGAAAATATTACCTTAAATTCAAAAACGGCTAAGATGTGACTCATATAATATACATTTCTACAACAAGTGTATTATGAACAGAGTTTATGTACTTATGAGTATTGTATGTGACGAACCATAAAAAAGATGACATGTCATCAAAATACGGTATCTGCTCATAAATAAAAACATTCATACAGAAGATAAATTAAATAAAGGTTGAATGAGAGAAATGAGTAAGTAAAGTTGGAAATAGGATGGAAAAGAGGGAACAAACAGAAAAGGTAATATCCCCGAGTAAACAGAAGGAGGCGATTTAGCACGTGAGAAACTATCTCTGAACAAAAGGCTGGTGCACAATTTTACAGACCTGAGGCCGGTGTCATACTATGCGTTAATACCGGTCCAGCAAAACCGATCTGGTTTGACGGGATTGCCTCGACAAGTAATTTCTCCCGCGGAAAGGATAGTGCATCCCGCCAGTTCGCCTAGAACAGTAGGTAAAGAGAGTGATAAATAATATTTTCCAAATTGAAAATTATTTGTGCTCTTGAAGCCGAAGGATTATTGAAAGACCCATTATTACGTAAATATTGGGTTCATCCTCGTTATACCAAACAAGAGTCAGGCGAAAATTTTATCTAGATTTTACGATAATATTCGATAACATGAAAGAAATTGTTTTGATTACTATCGCATGTCAACCAATTCATTTGATTCATTGCTCAACAAAATGTGCCCGCACATAACCAAACAGAACATAACATCTAGGAGCGCGATAAGTCCAGAGGAAATATTGAGCATTACGTTATTTGTCGATATCGAACAGAAGCAAGGAAAGAGACCGTCACAACCGCACAATGTGACCACCTGTACTTGAATGAACGTGTCATTGCAGATATACGGTTGCCCGGCTATCTCGCCACGCCGCAGCACGACGCGGTAGTTTCCGGTGAGTACGGCAGTACCGCAGTAGTATAACAACTCTCATTTAAAGCAGTGTGCTCCTACATTGTGATCGGTTTTGCCGGACCGGTGAAAACGCATAATATGACACCGGCCTAAGCTGCTCCCCACCTCATTTCAGTAGCGCTACAGTTATTGGCCTGCACTTTGATGACATTCAAATTTTTATATGAATGTTAGAATGTAAAACTTATCACTAAAATACTAGCGCTACATTTCAACACTTGAGTGGCATTCAAACTTGTATATGACTGTACAATTTCTCACTAAATACTGGCGCTGCAGTCCAATCCTGTTTGCAGTAACACTAAACTCAATATTTGGATGAAGGTTTTCAAACCCATATTTTATAACTCGCTATGTGTATTAAGATTCTTGGCTTGGAACTTGAAGAGTAATAAAGTGATTAAATACTAAGGTAGTAAATTATGTTGTTGTTTTTTGTTTCAGGTGACGTGGGCCGAGCAGCAGGTAGTAAAGTCGCGGAAGAAACGTGACTTCCTGCCTCTTAGGCCACGCTCCTACACGGAGAGAAGCCCAGCTTCCGGTCCGACTGAGCACGGGGTCATGTTCATCGACCCAAGATGGCCACAAATGTGGTATCTGGTTAGTATTGGCATGTTGTGTTTCCACGATCTTAACTCACCATTAGCACTAGCGACTTAACACTAATCTTGATGTTTATTAGTCACTTCATCAGTAGGGTTGCCTTGGTGCCAGCGAACTTAATTGGCACACTCGGTTCTGAACCAACAGGTCTGAATATTTATTTCAATCCAATCTAAGTGCCTTAGGGCACAGACAAGGTAGACACCAGACACTCAGCCTCACGGGAGATTCGCTGGGCCCCTTGAGGAAGTTTGAATCTGTGGAGTACTAATTTGCAGTTTTCAGTGAACAGCACTTCCTAGTGAAACAACACACTTTAAAATTGTTTGTTGAAAAGAGGTGAGGGTCTTAACGCAATAGTTAAGGTACCAAAAAACCCCACCCCCTCAAATTCACTCCCTTAACCACTCTCTATGAACGAATCTTTTCAGACAAAAGTCAACAAAACTATAAGATTTTTTTACAATTAGACCCTTTGTAGACCTTCGCTTGAACAATAAAAGGGACCATTGTATTCTACGCTTTATTTGTAATTTTCAGTCTTAGTAGGCTCGTTTGGGGGTGTTGGTTTGTGGGAAAATGGGTGGATCCGCCACCTTAACCTAATTTATTGAAAACTGGTTTATTGGCACTAGAAGGCAATTTTTGTATTTTCCTAGCAAAACCTTCTTTAAAGTGTCCTGTTTTTCAACATGCCTGCTTGATAGCGATGTTGTCACTTGACACGGCACGTAGTGATCCTCTTGTGGTAGGACTCAACCTCTCTGTTGTATATATGGTTTGTGCCCTAGGGATAATATTCTCGTGTGACTAAGGTAGCTTCCCGATTGAGAGACTTCCCTATTTTGGACTAGATTCAAGCAAAGGTGTTGCGCATAGGGATGTGAAAAAAGTATCGATACTTTACTAATATCGATATTCTTCCTTTCAATACTAGTATATTTTTTTACTCGATACTTTTTTCCATTACTTTTACTGATATGATTACTAACACTACGGTATCGAAAGAAACAACTTTTCTGTTAATTTCACTTATGTTGGGAGTTTGGGACTAAATGTTTATTAGGGTGTACTGTGGAGGAACAGGAAGAACAAATAACACTGCAATTGGTGACCAGCCTACTACCCCTTCCTTTATCAATGAGCAAGGCCATCAAAAACCAAACAAAATGATCTTTTGCAGATCTCAATGAACTCATTCACCTCAAGGATCTCCCAAGCAGCCGAAGCATAAAGGGGCATCCATTATTATATTGTTTGTCAATAGTTAATAATCTATCTTGATAGAGTATACAAATGAAAAGTGTAGTTAGTAAATGGCACTTCCCAGAAGTGAATTATGGAAGTTTTTAAGAAATTGGATAGCGAAAAAGCATCTTGTAAAATTTGTTTGGAAATATTAAAAATCATTATAGTTTTCAGTGTTTAACTAAATATGGAAATACAATTATGAACTGAAAGTTGTTATTATTACTAGATAAAACACTTTTTTAAGATTAAAATTTAGATAGCAATACTTACTGTTATCGATACTTTTATTTCGATACTTTTAATTAGTACAGTATCGATACTTTTTTTCCTATACCACATCCCTAGTTGTGCAGCGTCCTGATCTTTCAGATGTTGATGATTCATCAAGTAATCGAATCCCTTGAATTCTGAAACATAGTTATTTTAAATACAAGAATTTGAAACATTTGAGATTCAAAAACCGAAAAACGTAGATTAAACTTTAAATCGAAAACTGTCTTATAATTATTACAAACAGTAAAAACCTTAAAATCACTCTCTAGACCATTCACTTTTCACATATCTGAATGTATAAATTCTATAATAAAGGCTATATAGCAATAAAATAAAAAATATACTCGTAAGTTTCATGCATACAGCGCTTTCTAAGATCCGTATTTGGGACTCGCAAGTAAAATAAAAAGTCTGTTTTATATTCTGCTTCACGAAAAAAATTGTTTCATTTCATATTTATTTCTAGCCTTAACAAGAAGCTAAATCCGCTTTGGTGGCCACATGGTCTAATGCGCAACCCTCACAGTAGACTAGACTGCCGATGACGGGGATATCAAGGCTCGAATCTCGATCGGGTGTACTGAGGGTGTTTTTTCAAAATTGTTTTCCACGCAAATACAGGTGCACTCCCTTGAAATATATCCTTCCTACATTGTTATTGTATGCAATAGTGGTGGAATTTTATTTGAGGAGGGGGGGGGGAGAAACAAAAAAGGTTTATGGGACTTTCTACCCTGCTCCCCTCCTTTCCCCCCCCCCCTCCCCAGTTAATGTTAGAAAATTGGATGCTCCTAGAAGCTATTTGTAATGGTCTTTAACTGGATCTTTTTTTTTACTAGGTGCCTTTAGAAACTATTAAAAGTGATCTTCCCCAACACATTTTAAAAATTTGAATGCTTTTAGAAACAAACTGAAATGATCTTCATTTGGATTTATTTTTTTAATATTATATGCATATAAAAGCTATTTGGAGTGACCCCTAGAGGTATTTCTTTTAAAAATCGGATGCCTCTATAAGCCATTAGGTGATATTAACCTAGACATTTTTTGAAAATTAAATTCCCCCAGAAGGTATTTAGATTGGTCTTTCCCTGGTAAATCTTTAGAAAATGAATACCTCTATAAGTTATTTGAAGTCTTATACAAAGCTATCCTTAATTGTAGGGTTAAAGGCTTCGGAAATTTTCTTAATAGGGCGGAGGAGGGTGGAGGGGGTGTTAAACCCCATAAACCTCCTCTCCCTACGCCCATACCTGTAGAGCATTTATATCATAGTATTACTTAATAGCTGTAATTCGTGCTCCTAAGCCTTAATTGTGGTCGACTTCCATGCATAAATTAATTTTTAATTTCTTAAATCAGTGAAGAAGGATATCTCAATGTTACAAATTTATCACTCAAGGTCATCCCCCAATGTTGCATTGAAAATATCATATTGGCACTCTTATAACATCCATTAAGACAATACAGAGTCTTAGAAAAAGGTGTCAAGGATTCCCTAATTAAATGTGCTCAAAAAAAAATAACCTCTTAACGGTTTTAGTGAAGTTGTGTGGCAGCACTGCATGTTTTATTCTCTATTCCAATTAATTTATATCAATTTATATATATTATTCTACTATCGGCATGGATATTTTATTATGAAAACCAGGACACTTTTTTCGATGAACCTGCAATTGCAATGCCATAGTCACCTTACCGTCATTAATGTAAACAATATTAACTCAAATCTAGGTGTGAAATCAAACATTCCTTATCATTATTCAAGATGATAAAGGGCGTTAATACCATTTCACACATTAAATCCATTTGCAAACACTGGGATAAAAACAAAACTCCGAAGGCATCATAGACTGAATTGCAACCGAAATATTGATTCTTGAAGAAATCGGTAAATTAGAAATTGGAATTACACGTTAATGCCTCCGATGGTAATCTTTTATTTGATAAAAGAATGATACTTGAATTTAGAATAACACATCCTCCTCATTGGAGGCGTATTTAAAAACTAGCCACTGAAGGTTCTCAAATGTAGTCTACGGAAAATACTCCTATTGGCAATTTTTTCCTTAGATTTGGCTCTACAGACTGTCTTCATTTTCGGGACCCGTAGCTATCCGTCACATGAATTGTTCCAGAACTCTAAATGTATAGTTTACAGCTGTGGCGGTAGCCATTGTTCAATTTTAAAAGCGGTCTGTGCTGCTTAGTTACATTTACGGCCACTTCCCCTTTAGAATGGGTCACTCCCTTGATATGAACAACAAACATTTTGTTTGTTTCACGTCAGTAAAGTCGCTACTGACTACGATCATTAACCTAAAAATCTTAAATTTTAATAATAGTAAACAAAAAACACGTACTCTCTATGATTTCCTTCCAATAATGTTTCTTTATGACTCTTCTTCAAATTATTCATTACTGGCTATACTATTCCTAAAGTGCTAAATAGTGCCAATCTTATTCCAATTGTATGGTTATATAAAATATTAATGAATAAATGATTTAAAATTCTATTTGAATTTCCACTGATCCCCTAAATAGTTATTTAGAAATACGCTAGGAGATGATTATATCAAAAGCTGTATCTTTGCGGCCTGCTTTGTCATTTTTTTTTTAATTTTTTGTATGAACTCTTATCATCGCCTGATTTATTGGTGTACGATCCAACTGTTACTTGGACCCGTATCGCAATGAAGGGAAAGTTTTCGTGCGTGTTCCGGTCCAGTTGGCACGACCGCGCCGATGTCGCAATGTCACCCCTAGTTTACTGCCCGGCTCAGGGGAAGAGACGTCACGCTCAATCTTGCCAACCCCAAGAAGTCAACTTGACCCTTCCTTCAGACCGAGCGCGTTATTAGATAAGACGTTCGCTAGATTGGCTTAAGGTGGGAATGTAGGGAACTTTTTACAGTTTTTATTGCAAACCTTTTTTTTTTACCAAAATAAATAAAATATTTCTTCGCTGCAAATATAGATTTTAATTTTCTTCACATGGTGATATCAACAGTTGTTATTATTATTACTATTATTAGCACCGCGTCTTACTACCCGTTCGGGTTATACGCACTTACGCTAATGTGTAATGGTAGGGTGATTGTGAGATGAAATGGAGGACCTACAGTTTAACGTGGAATCCGAACCATGGTGGAGGCCTGGCATTCCCCACATTCACAAGATGTATCAACAGTTGTTGAATATCTGTAATGAGCATAGCGGCATTAGATGATATATTTATTAAATGAAGAGGCAAAATTGTCATTAAATTCCAGTACATCCTTGACAGATATTCAAGAAATATTGAGGTCACCATAGAAAATTAAAATCAATGTGTGAACTGAAGCAATATTTGATTTATTTTGACCCACATTATTATGCATATATAAAAATTGCAAAAACCCGGCCTTTTCTCACCTCACCTAAATACCCACCTTAATCTCTTTTTATATTCAGTAGGAAAAATAGTAATGCAACCGGGAGTTTTGTTTTTATTTATATATGCTTAGGTATGTGTTTCCTTTGTAGCAATTTAAATAATTAATATCAAACTAGTAGCGGCCAACAGACAGGATAGCTTTCGATATATCCCCCACCCCCCATCCCAATATTGTTACGAACCACCATCGTGGTGCGGGAAAGTAAAAGTGATAAATCTATGTGGAAACCATCTCCAGGATTTCGACCGAGATTCTAGCTTATATCTCCCCGTTATTATTATTATTATTATTATTATCATTATTATAGCATTAACGCAAGTATCGGTGGTCTAAGAACTATATTTAAGAACCTATCCCACAAACGATTCACCGGGAATTTGGATACATGATTGCGCTCGAACAAAAAAAAAAGTATCAAGGTCCCTTTATTCTGCACTATTCACCTTACAAGAGCGAAATTGTGGTCAAATTAGTAGTTTATTTTAAAATATGTATTCCTTTAATTGGTTTTATTTCTTAACAAGGTTTCACTGCTCTCAATTCCATTGTTTTTCTAAGAAGAAGTTAGAATACCACACTACAATACGACGTCTGGTTCGATCTGTATCATTTACAAATCCAAAATCATTTGCTTTGTAGTATTTAAAGTGTAAAACATTTCAAGCCGTATTTTCATAAAATATGTAAGATTCCTCAAAATTATTATCTAAATCCCTGCTGTGACTGCAAAACAAAAGTGTTTTTCCCCCCTCACTTAAATGTGTCAAATCACATTTAAAGCTCTCCATGTAAAATAAAAGGTTGTCAACTCTTATCATGTTCTTTGTTTAAATAAATGTTTTCGTAGATAATGGAGACGTTCACATAGAGTTATCAAGAAGTTTGCAAAGTTTAAAGACAGAAGAATCTTTTATGCATAACTTTATAGAATAACTTTTACAATACTTTGCTGGCATTTATTTGTATCCTAGTAATTTTAGTCAACTAGAAAGGAGACCAAAAATCTGTTTACTTTCTGGATAGTATTTATTAATAACTATAGAATTATTGAGTTTCAAACTATTTTCTTTCAATTTAATGCATGTAAAATGCTCTTATACATTACAGTCAAAAAACACTTTCTATAACCCGCCTTGGTGACGTAGTAAGCCAACGCACCAGTCAGACCACCGAGGACGGGGAGATCGAGGCTCGAATCTCGGTCGGGTGAACTGGGGGCGGTTTTTCCTAAATGTTTTTCCACTCTCCCTCCACGAAAATGCAGGTTCACTTCCTCTAAATTCAACCTTTCCGATTCCTAATAAATTAATGTAATTATTACTTAAGTGTATAACCAGAACGGGTACCAAGACGCGGTCCTAAATAATAATAATAATAATAATAATAATAATAATAAACACTATCTATACACCCGTGGGGATGGCTGAGCTGTCTACGGTGTAATACTCGTATTCATTTATTTATTTCGCCCCCCCCCCCGATTAGGTTTGAATTCCTGCCAAGTGCATTGTGGGGTGATTTCCTCACCATCCTCCATTTATTATGTTCGTTTATTTATTCTGAGCTCTCGTCCTCATCCCTACTCCTTAAATTGTGTAGCTGAAAATGTTGTGTTAAACGTACAAACTAAAATGAATTAGATAGAGATGGTTCGAAAAAACTTTTTCTCGAATTTGAATCTTAAATTTATCTACGAATCCTGAATTCGAATATATTATAAAACACGATAATCGTATAAACTAAAAGGTGAATTTTCTCAAACTGATATGATTTTGTTTCTTCAACTCTGATTTTGTTCACATTTATTATATTTTAATTCCAATAGAAAATATAAATAGGCCTAGTAAGTAAACGAGAGCTTTGATTGTTGAAATGTGAATTTATATTTAGTTACGTAAGTAAATTTAGGCCTAATACAGAGGCAGTTTCAGCTACATTATCACCTGCTCTGGTGGCCGCACTTATGGTCTAAGGCGTCACTCTCACTATAGAATATACCGCCGATGACAGGGAGATCAGAGTTCAAATCTTAGTCGTGTGGACTGAGGAATTTTTTCCTAAATTGTGTTCCACTCTCCCTCCATACAAATGCGTGTGCACTTCCTCTAGATTAAACCACCCTCATTCCTAACGCAGTAGAGTAATAGTGAATATGGGTATAGCCTGAACAGGTAATAAGACGCGGTGCTAAAAAAAGGTTACATTATCGATGAGTTACTATTCAGTCTACTTAAAACATCAACTTATACTTTCTACTGACACGAGAATAAATTATTCGAAATTGTTAAACAATAGCTAAGCGTTTACTTTTTAATAAAAGTTTGTAAAATAACCTTACCCCCTTCCCCGCCTACTTGTGTAGATTACAAAGCTGTTAACAGTATTCACTCCACAAATCATAATAATTTTACGTTTGTTTATAAACAACATCATTAAACAATAATCAGGTCGGCCTTACATCGTATATATTTACAAGTGATGTATTCTTTTCACCCTCAGACTCTATCACTGGAATATTCGGTTAATTTAATAACAATAGATTATATTTGAATAGATAGCTTTATTTTAGTTTGAGGACGTTGTCTGCCTGTGACGTCACGGCAGGTCAAGATAGGATTTCCCGTGTTAGTGAATTTACGTTTTTTTCAGCTAGTTTTAAAATTATAACGTTGAAACCTAACCCATAAATTATTTTAAAAAATTCTATAAATAGTCATAGTGTCAACAAAATTATTATTTTTATCTTGAAGTAGTTTTTTTTAATCGTATTTTTTTATGAATCATCTACATTCTACAACTTAGACGCTATTTGGCTTGATAATGAAAATGACCTGTAGGTGTATTTCTGTCTTGATGTACATTTAAAAAAAATCCGTGAAAGCAATTGTTTACCTAGAGTAGGAAACAAGAAAAATATAAATTTAAAAATCAGCTCAATGTTTTCAAGGCGCAAATAGTAAAGTGAATGTGTGAGATCGTTTGAGAAAGAAGGAAAGGGTTATCAGTAGATAAACAAAAGGTCCCGCAGAGTAATTAGCTCATTTTCTTCTCTCTCTTTCTATTTCGTATGTTGGTGTCTAGGTAACGTCGTAAAGCGCAAATAAATAGTATCATGAGTTTGTAAACTTGATAGAGGAATAGGAAAAGGGTTATTAACAGATAAATAAGAGATCCCACAGGATAAACTGCTCGTTTTCTTCCCTATCTTTCTATTTCGTACGTTGGAGTCTTAGTGTGAAGCGCTTAGCGTGTTTAACAGTTAAGGACGGCGCTTTGTTAAGCGAGAAATTAAGTTTTATGAATAAAAATATAGGTGACCTGGCGGTCTAGGGGTAAGGTGTCAGACTTCTGTGCTGGCGGCCGGGGTTCAATCCTCGGTCCCGGAACAGATTTATCTGATTACCAAACCCTTCCTTCACCTCTGACAAGACATCTTGTGAATGTGGGGAATGCCAGGCCTCCACCGTGGTTCTGATTCCACGTTAAACTGTAGGTCCTCCATTTCATCTCACAATCACCCTACCATTACACATTAACGTAAGTGCGTATAACACGAACGGGTAGTAAGACGCGGTGCTAATAATAATAATAAAAATATATGTGGGAAAATATAACATTAGCTCATTTTCAACGACTTTTTAAACACATTTATGGAGCTATGAGACTAGCCTTGATGAAAAGGGGCTCTAGATTTAGCCTTTCTTTAGAAAATAGTGTGGTTTTTATAGTCTTACAACAAAACATTTTAATATGCCTATATTTAAGAACTACAGTAGCCCCATGGCTTCTATGGTGCTGACTGACAGCTCACAGCTGACTTCTGACAGGCATAATTAAGGCATATACCTACATTTTGACTGTCAGAAGTGACAGCTGCTAAACACATGTTGTTGCAGATCATATGGCTCGGCGTAGGGATACATAATTTGGTCTGGTAACGTTTCAAAGCCGTCAGCTGTCAGCTGTCAGTCAGGACCAAAGAAGCCATGAAGCTACTGTAGCAGCGAGCTTTCCTATTTACCTTGAGATAAGACGTTTCGTAGTTTTCTTTCCTTTCTTTCTTATTTGCATTATAAAGAGTGGTTGTAGGGGAAGGGCGAAAAGTATTATAAATCTGGACAGTATGAGAAGTAGTCGCATAAAATGACACACCACATTGTATTTTAAGCCGTGTAGCCTGACATTCTGACTCTCTCGTTGACCGAGGTGGCCGCCTTAAGATGCAATCCGCTTCGCAAAATAGCTTCGAAATCTCCAAAAGGCAACATGATCAATCAAACCGACCTACCGGGAGATCTTCCGGTCTCCCGGCGTCACCACAGTCCACCCATGACACTGTGAACAATTCTGAATATTTTGAATCGTGCATTACCTTTTGTTAGGGTGCCAGCCGCCATTTAGTTCAAGCTGTTCAAGCTGATACTAAAGCGTACGGATGTATATTTGTGTTGTAACAATATCGAGCGAAATGTCGTAAGCTAGCTTGTGGTACCGTTGTCGAAACTGTCCAAGGGAAACAGTTTGTTCCCTCGCATTACTTCTTGACGCAATGATCCTTGTCGAGCAGTTGGGGATGGAGACAAAGGGCAGGTAGAGATAGGGATCTCTTCCAAAGTCCTGAGGAAGCAAGGACCAAGGACATTTATTTTTTCCGCTATCTTGGGTGAAGGATGTCCAATTTCACGGGTCGGTCTGCCTTGTAAATGTAAAGTGTACTCTGAGTTAATGAGGCGAGTAATGGAAGTAAATACCAGTCATTCCTCCCTACACGTGCTATACACACATGGACCAAAACATGAGAGCAGCCTACCTCACACGGGGTGTAATGGTTTTCTTGGGAGCAGGAAAAAGAGATTTTTTGATTTTCACAATGATCCCGAGATGGTTTCAAATGGGAATACCCGCCCATAATTCTTGAGAACTAAACAAAAAGTTTGCACATTTAGGACGTGTACTGTGTACACTACATACTTAAGGTGCCGCCTGCTTGAGAGAAAATTCACTCAACGTGCTGTATTTCTTATGAGAAAGGCGGTTTTGAAGTTGCAAAATAACTAAAACAATTCTCAATTACTTTAAAATTAACTCTCGTGACCCTGTTAATATATGTTATGTTTAGCACGGTGTCCTACTAACCGTTCAGGTTATACACTTATGTACTGATTACGCTAATGGTTTTAGGGATTAGGAAGGTTCTATATAAAGTAAATGTACCTGCATATACGTGGAGGAAGAGTGGAAACCCATTTTGTAAAAATAGCCCAAGTACACCTGGTCGAGATTCGAACCTTGATCTCACAGTCATTGGCAGTCTAGTATATTGCAAGAGTGATGACTTAGACCATGTGTCCACTTAAGTGGGTTGTTAAAATATTACTTTATTGGTTTGAGGAAGACGATATCTGTTTCCAACCTTACTTAGATCTCGGAACCGTGATATTTCGCGTGAAACGTCCTTGAAAATTAGTTCATTTCACCTTTTCAAGATTTTTTTTTTTATGAAATTTCAAATGTAATCTTACAGGAAAATATATTTATCTTCCATTTTGTCGTGAATCATATTCTTAAACAACGTGGGATTCATCGATGTGTACAATTCATCAAAGCGCTCTGGTAGGCGGCCAACTTCCTTGGCCCTATTTATTAAAAACTACCCCACTATCGAAAAAAGGTGGTAGAGTGTGTGCATTTGGAGCATTTAAAAAAATTCCAAACTGTGATTATAGAAGAAAATCCAATAGACGAGAATGGCCTAGGCCCGAATCAATCCAACTCTGTCCACACGGTCTCCAGCACAAGACGAGTGTTGCCTAGGCCCGAGCCAATCCAACTCTGTCCGCACGGTCTCCAGCATGAGACGAGTGTTGCCTAGGCCCAAGCCACCTACTTCTGTCCGCACGGCCTCCAGCACGAGACGAGTGTTGCCTAGGCCCGAGCCACCCACTTCTGTCCGCATGGCCTCCAGCATCGAGACAAGTGTTGCCTAGGCCCGAGCCACCCACTTCTGTCCGCACGGTCTCCGACACGAGACAAGTGTTGCCTAGGCCCGACCCACCCACTTCTGTTCGCGCGGCTCCCTCCCGCCTCTACTCCACACTAACACCGGTTACGCCACTGTTTATTTGCTTTCACTTAGCTTTTTTAAAACTAACCAATTTAAATGTTGCCTACTTCTCTTAAAATTCTTGGACTACAATCAATTAATTTAAATTGTTGTCTCTTTATTTCAGCCCTCTTTTTACGTATTCTTCATTTATTAATTTTACAGCGTATAACCTGAACGGGTATTAAGACATGGTGCTAAGTAGTACTATTACTTTTACCATCCCTGTGTAAGGTTTACAGGGCGCAAAGTTGCATTTGCTATCCCCACTAAGAAGGTGAATAATGAGTCAATTCTAGAAACTGCCGACTTAAAAAAGATAAAAAATACTTTTTTCTTTTTCTATTTTGCAACGTCATGAGAAATAAAATTTTAAAAATTAGAATAAAAGAACGGTTAAATTCATGGGGCTAAGAATGCGACTGGAGGATAGTTCGGGCAGGGATGGGTATACAGAGGGGGCGGGGGGGACTTTAAGAACTGAAACATTTGACTAGATAGATTCCTTGACACCACGCCCACTCAAGTGGAGAGTTTGAAAGTGGGTTACTTGAAAACAGCCCAGATTAAAATAGAGCTGAAACTTGCTGACTTTTAAATTGTTTCCTCCTTGAAAATGACTGTTTGAAGTGAGGCTTTTGCAATTAAAAATAAGAAGAAGAAATAAACTTTGAACATGATAATACTAAATTGTAAACTAATATTTGTTACGCTGGTAAATTGAAAATAACCTTCAAATAACAGTCTTTTTATGTAAGTTAAGTAGTTCAATTATTTCAAAGCTATTTAAGGGTTGGTTGAAAAATTAGTTGAGTTACATATTTTGAACGTAAAGTTGAGGTCAAGGCTATATCCCAGACAACATACAATTTAGTCACAGTATGGTTTGCCATATGTATCCATACAAATGCTAGTGCAGGTTATCTAAATAAACCCTTGCTATTCTGTTATGTTGATTAAGATAGGCTCTGTCGGTATTTACACAATTATCTCCCCTCCTATTATTTTAGATTATATAGCTTAGGTCAATGATACTTCCACCGATGGAAATAAGGGCTGAGGGTTAATGCCTACATTGTACTAAACTACCAGAAGTACCTAGCGGGGCCAGGGCTAATCGTTCAATGGAATACTTTTCTTTGCTTCAAACAAACATAATACAATTCTTTATTTTATTTATTTCGACACTGTTTTTAATTAATTTAAAAAGAATCAAATCAAAACATTAAAATTCCTGTCCGAGGTACACAATCACATGTTCATGCACAAGGACTAATAATCTTAAAATTTCAGACCTCAGCGAGTGGTAGATATCACGCAACTCTCATTACAGACATAAAAAAAATTCTTTGTCTTTGTAATATATATTGTTACATTTGTAAAGGTCAAGGTTCAAATCACAGCCAGCTGAACTTAGGGGTGGTTTTACTCTTGTGGGTTATCAATGGGGTGTTCATATGTTCTCTCCGCACTAATGCAGTGCATTTCTTCTACTGCCTTCCTTATCCCTTCAAACTTAACCATTGTTAGCCTTTGTGTCAAATGTAATAATTTTAAAAATTGTTGTTGATAGATTATATTTTCACTATTCACCAATTTATCTCGTTTTCCAGGTCTAGGAAGTTCAATTCTTTGATAACTGGTAAAAAGCACAATTCCCTCTTCATCCTCTTATCTTATATTACAATGCTGATAGTCAGAACTGGCACTATATTTCTTCCTCGTAATCTTATCTTATATTACAATGCTGATAGTCAGAACTGGCACTATTATTTCTTCCTCCTCCTCTTATCTTATATTACAATGCTGATAGTCAGACCTGGTACTAAATTTCTTCCTCCTCCTCTTATCTTATATTACAATGCTGATAGTCAGAACTGGCACTATATTTCTTCCTCCTCCTCTTATCTTATATTACAATGCTGATAGTCAGACCTGGCACTATATTTCTTCCTCCTCCTCTTATCTTATATTACAATGCTGATAGTCAGAACTGGCACTATATTTCTTACTCATCCTCTTATCTTATATTACAATGCTGATACTACTGGCGCTATATTTCTTACTCATCCTCTTCTCTTAGATTACAATGCTTATGTTCAGTACTGGTGTCTTAATATAAGTTGTCCATTTAAAAACACAAGTAAAATCTTAACATTACATTATGAGAACGTTAAATGAATGTTACATGGATGTTAGGTTGACTGGTGTCACACACTAGTTTCTTTATGATGATTTACTATTATATTCTACTGTGAAGGATATGTGTAGATCCAGATATTCTACATATTGATAGTGTTTTGATACCCAGGGTAAAACATTATAATAAACTTATGAGTTATAATGACAATAAACCAAACTGGAGAAAATATGTATCATCTTGTATACAGTAATCGTATTATTGTTTAATCCATCTATATGAACCAAAATAATCTCATTTGTGTCGAGTTTAAATTATAAATGCCGTAAAACGACGTTACTTTGCACCAAAATCTTAAAACAAATAAAATGGATTAACTTATAAGTTATAACCTATATTTCCATGTAAAAGTATAGTTGATGCAAATCTAATATCTTGTAAATACATCAGCCATGCCTTCTACAAGAAAATAGAGATCATAATCAATTTTATTTGTTTTAAGACTTTGGTGAAAAGTTTACTCGTTTAACATATAATTAAATTGTTGAATATATTTTGCAAAATACTGGTTTAATTTCCTTTTACTAGAATAAAGTTTATTTAATATGCGTAAGATTTTATTTTTAAATAGCTGTGTGCACATGATTTTAGTGGCGTTAAGACTGGTGAGGTGAAAGTAAAATGAGAAAAAACTGTGAGTGACAAGGGCGAGTGTATATTAGCATATGACAAAGATAGTTAGACTTTTATAATAGTTAGCATTTAGGAAGTCATATATAGTGGTGAGAGAGTACTGCACAGTAAATACACACCCACCCTCCCTCACCACTTGGGCCTTTGCTGCTTTCAATATATATATGCACACCAAAAGAAACAGTTTTTATACATATCTTAACTATTATGCACTATCAACCTTGCTCCTGTTGCAGAACCGGGGTCACGGTATTGACATGAACGTGCAGCCAGCCTGGCAAGAAGGAATCATTGGCCGAGGTGTAGTGGTCACCATCTTGGACGATGGTCTGGAGAAAGATCATCCAGACTTGGCACGAAACTATGTGAGTATTACCTAGCTTGGTTAGACTTGTCGGGAAACTATGTGAATATTGCCTTACCTGGCTAGATTTGTCAGTAAACTATGTGAGTATTGCCTAAACTGGCTAGACTTGTCAAGACAGTATGTGAGTATTACCTTACCTGGCTAAACTTGTCGAGAAACTATGTGAGTATTACCTAGCCTGGTTAGACTTGTCGGGAAACTATGTGAATATTGCCTTACCTGGCTAAACTTGTCGAGAAACTATGTGAGTATTACCTAGCCTGGTTAGACTTGTCGGGAAACTATGTGAATATTGCCTTACCTGGCTAAACTTGTCGAGAAACTATGTGAGTATTACCTAGCCTGGTTAGACTTGTTGGGAAACTATGTGAATATTGCCTTACCTGACTAGATTTGTCGGTAAATTATGTGAGTATAACCTAGCCTGGTTAGACTTGTTAAAACACTATGTAACTATAATCCTATTTCGGTTGGATTGTCTAGAAGCTGTATGATTACTATCTTTAAGGACGTAGCGAAGGCGGGTTTGGGGGTCAACCCCCCAACCCGAAATTTGTCAAAAAAAAACCTTATTTACGGTTTGGACAAAATAATAAAATACGTGTACATAGCCACCACCATTAGGAAATATGGGGAGATCTGTGTAAGTGTGTAGGTATTTGAGATTAGGAAAGAAAAAACTTTTCAAGTTGGATATATTCAAGAACACGACGTAAATGTGTCGGCAAAGAAACAAGAATCAGAGAGTGGGAATAGGATAAGTAGAAAAGGGGGGAGAGGGGTGTTAAGCTATAACCCCCTATTTGGTTACAGTTTGCGAAAATATGAATAGTTGCAATTTTCAAACAGCCTGTCTGGAGATAAGTAAAATGTTATAGATACTGTGGCATGTGAATGCTTTTAGTTTTGTGAGATTAGTGTATAGTGTAGATTAGTGTTAGCTAAGTTAGTTATTGTGGAGGTTAAACTGGTTTAATGATCCTGATCCTGGATACAATTATTTTTTTGTGGTAAGAAATGATTATATTTGACTGTATTATCAGTGTTGTTTTATAGGTATTAATAATATATATCAAATGTGAATGCTGCAGATCACACGATTTGACGTATGAATACCTATGTGAAAATTGTTTTAAGTTCTTTGTAACTGTCAAAAAAGTGTCATCTATACGACTGATTGTATGCGGGGTTGTTGGAATAGCTGCGCTACTAGCCAGGGCACAAACTTTCCTAGCCGCCCTTCTTCCTGCCATCAGTCAACCTTCAATACCTCTTTGTCTCATTGATATAAAAGGAGTCAAAGTCTTCAATACATCTGGTCATGTTGGAAATGTCTTTTAACTTTATTATAACTCACTTCAGTGGCCGCTTGGTCTAACGCACTTCTTGTGTTGGACTAGACTGCTGAAGACGGGGATATCGGGGTTCGATCCCAGTCGGGTGCATTTCCTCTAAATTAAGCCTTCTTAATCCCTTAGCCCATATTAGTATAGTTAGTACGTAAGAGTATAGCCCAAATGGGTGGTAAGACGCAGTGCTAAAAAAAAGTATTATAAAAAGAAAAAAAATCATCTTTAGAAATGTCCAATTAGGGTGGCAAAATCTTATTTAAATAAAGGAGGTGGAGAATGGAGGTTTACCATTTTTAGCCAAAAGAGGGGTTTTGAGGGACTTGTCTTCCCCAGCCTAAGGAGTTCCAGAGGCCATTCCCTTAGCAACCGTTTATCATTTGGATGCCGCTATGGGAGAGGTTTTTGCCTGGAATCTTTTTGGATAATATACTTATCTAGAATCTGTTTGGAATGGTATTATTTTACCTAAAATATCTTTAAATGAATATTCACCTAGAAGATAATTAGAACGGTCTTCGCCTGATATATTTTTTAAACTCAATGTCCTTATAAACTATTTGAAGTTTTTTAAACGTATTATGTTCGAAAATATAAGAAGGGAATGAAATAAATCTTGAAAAGTAAGGAAGGGGATAATTCATTCCAGAGGAACAAACTATTTTAAAAGGGCAGGACCCACAGACTACTTATACCTTTGCCACGCCATTATTCAGGAAGTGTTCAATATACATTTTCAAACTTTGAGGGAGAAGGTGCTATATAAGTTTCTAAATGTTAAACAAATTGATAGCACCTAAAGTATTTAATATCCGCCATTAAACCCCAGATAACTCCTAATCATATTTAATATTTTAAATTTTCTCTTGCCTGTGGCAGTTGAGAAGCTGTGCCTCTCGAAATTAAACTCCCCCTAAAATGTTGACCTGGCTACGACCTAGACTAACTTATCTAGCTTGACTTGTTAAGGAACAAATTCCTATTTAGTTTGGCTTTTATATAAACTCTATGACTACTTCCCTGTCTCTCTTACCTTGCCAAGAATCTATTTACCGACTAACTTTAATATAATTTAGGTTGGCTTTGGGCTTATCTACAAACTATATAACTATAACCTTAATTTATGTCAGATTTTCTAGAAACTAAATGACTACTATCTTATCTAGTTTAACTCGTCAAGAAATTATTAATTACCTCATTTAGAGAGACTCTTTTGAAAATTAAATGAAGAATTACCTTAGGTGCAAAACAAATCAAGAATTGTTTACAGCTGGACCATTGGCGCACCAAGCCAAAAGTTGGTGGTTTATTCCTATCTCCATGTGTCATTTGTAAATTTAATTTAAATAAATAATTGTAAATAGCAGTAAATATTTTAACAATAATAATTTCAATCAATTAAATATCTAACAATATTATACTATAAGTTAAAATGCAATCTTTTTAATGTTGCAATATGTGTGAAAAATTCCATCACTCGGCATTTGTACTTATTTTTTAGTAATAATAATCTTCTTTATCATTGAGAAAGACTTCCAATACTAACATTCACATTCACATTGTATTTCAGGATCCTCAAGCTAGCTATGATGTGAACAACCACGATGAGAACCCGATGCCACGGTATGACTTGCTGGACTCTAACCGTCATGGCACAAGATGTGCTGGCGAGGTGGCTGCTACAGCCAACAATACCCTATGTGCTGTCGGGGTGGCTTTCGGTGCTAGCGTTGGAGGTAAACCACAATGTACCAAAGATGTATAAGGAAATATATATATAATATACATGTACTATAGCTATGTATATATTATATAAAATATATACTACATATATTAGTTTATACATATAAACTAATTCTATATATATATAAAATCTAATCCTATACATATATATATATATTTTATAAACTAATCCCATCTACACTGCTATAGTACAATTTTCATAGGAAGAACTATCTGCTATATAAATATATAAGTGCTATAAATTGTATTTTATATTTAAATTGTATATATATATTTATATGATATTTTTAATGGTACGTAACTCAACAATAGCTTCTAGAAGTATTCATTATTCATACTTTTTTTGCCTCAGGCAGTTAGGGTGTATAGCTATGACCAACAGGATTATTGCTGGATACTATCTGTCCTCGTAAATTACAATATATTTTCACACGTTTTTATGGTTGCATAATCTAAGCTCTAAGCTCAACCCACGGCAACATTTTTTGTGGCCCTCTGGTTCATTAAAAATATAAAATTATTTCAAGAGAAAAAATGACAAATAAAGATATTTATTTTACAACTGATATTTTTTTATGTGAATATAGGTATTAACTGTTTATGCAAATATACTTTGAACTGGCAAATCACAATTCAAGTAGACAAGAAAAATAGCACTAACGCTTACTGTGAAAGATCTAAAAATATGTAAAAACCAAGAATATACTTCACAATAAATCCTAGATTTCAACTGTTAGAGACAGGCCTAGTTTATCAGTGTTATTATGAGTATGAGCTAGCGAATATGTTAACATCCATTCAATCCAAATAATGTCGGTATATATAGCGGCCCACGAGACAACAAGAAACAGAAGTTTTTGCCCTTGGGCATAAAAACGTTGAGGACTCCTACTCTAAGGCATCACTCTAGCAATAGGTTATATTGTCAAAGATGGGACGATCGGGGTTCAAATACTTTTCAACAGCACTGAGAGTTTTTTTTCCTAAATGGTGTCCTACTCTCTCCTAATGCAAATAAGGGTTCATTTAACCTAAATTGTACTTTTCTTAGTCATAAAACACTAGTGTAGTTAATATATAGGCTTATATGTGTATCCCAAGCAGTTAAAGACATATTTTCACGGAATTTAACCACTGAGCTATAATATATGCTTTGTGATAAACTATTTAATTAATAATACATCAATAAATATCCGCTACACAATATTGCAGTTATGCAATAAAATAAATTTATTATCTTACACTCTAGCTTAGCCTGCAGCTTATGTGTCTGTTGAGCCAAGGATACAGGGTTCGAGTCTGATATGACCAAAAAATATGTATCATTGTTTAATCCTTTTCATTTATTTGAGGTATTTACTGTGCACTTTCTGAACCGACTGATTATATCAGTACAGGACCTATAAACTAACTTAAATCTAGAACATACACAACACCCAGCTCCTGACCCTTTAGTTATCACAGTGGAAGGGTAAATCCGCATTTCGGACCCTTAGTTCAGTAGACATACACGCTACCAAATGTACTTTTACATTAAATATCTCTTACAAAACCATTTTTTTAAAGTAAATATCTAGATTTTATTTCATAAAAATTATTAAAATAAAATTCTTGGTTCTCATGTAATTTAAATGTTAGATTTGGTAGGATTTTGCTAGTAGCAACAGTAAGTGACTTTAACAAACAATTTCTCAAACTACTTTCATAGAATCATACATTATAACAAGTATTTCACCGCTATCACTTTTGATAAAAATAAAGTAGTAAAATTACACAAATAATTCCGTTTTTTTAACTAAACAAATAAACAAGTTTATATTTTATAAACCTTTCTTCTTACCAGAAACCTACTAGTTTTCACTAGATAAACCTATACTATTGATAAATGTATTTCTCCACGTGTCTTATAAAGGTCCTACTACCTATACAGTAGGTAACTTGTGTTATTAACAATGTATTTGTTCTAGGAGTCAGGATGCTGGATGGAGATGTGACAGATGCGGTAGAAGCGCGCTCTCTCAGTCTCAACCCTCAACATATCGACATATACAGTGCCTCTTGGGGTCCAGATGATGATGGGAAGACTGTAGATGGACCGGGAGAGCTGGCCACTAGAGCCTTCATAGAAGGAGTCACTCGGGTAAGTGCCAATCCCACCCTATTTGATACTTTCCTCATTTCTTTGATAGCACACTTTTACACTTGATGTCTTTCATATATTAAGTTTTTTATAAAATAACATTACATATTAAAACTGAATTTGTTTTTAAGATAATTTTGTTTTAAAATATTGTTTAGTAGTATTCAAATTGAAACTTCACAGAAAACATTATAAGCATTTAAACAAGATTTGCTTTCACTCAAAATATGTATGTATTTTTCTACAATGGTTTTTCCTAAATGAGTTTGAATATTCACTATCAATATTTCAAGATATTAAATACCAAAATATATTCATTGCTATAAAAATCTTATGATATTTCAAGATAATAGTTTTATTAACTACAGTTATTTATTGATACTAAAGTAATTATTTGAAATCAAGTGTAAATTTATAATCACTGATTCCTCCTAGTCGCTATGTTTGTCTATTTCAGGGGCGCTCAGGGAAAGGTTCCATCTTCGTTTGGGCCTCGGGTAATGGGGGCCGTGACCATGACAATTGCAACTGTGATGGATATACTAACTCTATCTGGACCTTGTCTATATCGAGTGCGACGGAGGCAGGACGAGTACCCTGGTACTCTGAGGCTTGTAGTTCTACTCTCGCCACCACATACAGTAGCGGCTCACCGGGCGAGAAACAGGTTAGAGCAAGCCTCCATTATGCTTGGAAACAAGGCCATGCACCACTAAAATCACACACAACGCTTCTCAAGACTATATTGCATCTATAAACACTTACTAATCACTTAGGAGCTAGAACCACACAATATAAAAATTAATTTAAAAGAACTTAACATATACAAAGTACCGTTATTAAATAGAACATTAAAAGTGTATTGAATGAATAGGTAACATTTTATTGGAGAAGAGTACAAAATGTACAGCTAGAATATATTTATCCCCTCTTCTCCCTCCTCCCCCTATTCAAAGTAAATTTCGGTGTGCTGCAATGAAACCCCATCACAAATAATTAGTAAATATTATAAACAGACTCCTAAAATATATAATCATAAGAGGTCATGTCATGCCTAAAACTAAATACCTTACACCCAACTCAGTGTTCAAATGGTATAAGGCATCATTCTTGCATTGGAATAGACTACTGATGATGGGAATATTGAGGTTCAAATCCTGGTTGGGTGTATTGAGGGTGAGTTTTCCTAGATGTTTTCGCACTCTTGTTCCACATTAATGCAGTTAAGCTTTCTCTAAATTCAACCTTTGGAATCTCTATCACATTAGCATAATTGGTGCATTGTGTTTAACCCAAATGGGTATTGAGATATGGTGAAAAAATTAAATCCTAGACTATTTATTAAGATATCAAAGCTCCTAAATTCACATTTGTTTTTTTTAGTTCAAATCTTTCTATAGGTGTAATTTGTTTTGCCACAAATATTTTAATATAAGCTTTTTATCAAAAGAATAATATCTAGTATCAGTGGTGTAAGAACATTATCATTTTTAGGGGTGCAAAGCCAAAATAAACTTGTGACACTGGCACCATCTAAAATTCAGTTAACCCCTTTATAAATAAGAGTATACTACCAAAAGGTGCGGCCCTAGCACAGGTGTAAGGCAATTTTATCAAAAACTTATTTGATATAAAAAAAAGATTCAGGGGGTGTCTGCAAGAAGGCAACCATCTTATTTAAGCCATTCACCCCCCACCCACCTCACTCATGCCTATACCCCTGTCTGCAATATTTGTTCATTGTGCCTGATATTACCTCTCTCCTCCTCCATCATTACACCCCTGTTTATGTTTGTTCATGGTGCCTGATATTACCTCTCTCCTCCTCCATCATTACACCCCTGTTTATGTTTGGTCATGGTTCCTGATGTGACCTTCCTCTTCTTCCATCATTACACCTCTGTCTGCAATTTTTGTTCATGGTACCTGATATTTTCCCTGTCTCTGCCATTACACCCCTGTCTGCATTGTTTGTTCATTGTGCCTGATATTACCTCTCTCCTCCTCCCCCTCCAACATTACACCCCTGTCTCTAATGTTTGTTCGTGGTGCCTGATAGTTGGTGCCCAATAGTTACCGTCCCCCAACACCCTCCTATCCACCATAAGACAGACCTCCTGCCTGTAATGTTCTTTTCATGTTTACAGGTAGTGACAACAGACCTCCACCACTCATGCACTAGTGGGCACACGGGAACATCAGCCTCTGCACCATTGGCCGCTGGCATATGTGCTCTGGCACTTGAGGCTAATAAGGGCCTCACATGGCGAGACATGCAACATATTGTGGTGCGCACAGCTAAGCCAGCTAATCTCAGGTCACCCGATTGGACTGTTAATGGAGTGGGCAGAAATGGTAAGTATCTATTGAGGCTTTTGTCCTTTAAAAAAAAGATAATATTAAAAGAGTAATTTTATGTCCCTCCTTCCCACACTTTTGACATTAATGGTGTGTTGTATTGTTTCAGTGAGTCATTCATTTGGCTATGGTCTAATGGATGCTTCTGCAATGGTGAAACTGGCCCGTATCTGGAAGACTGTCCCAGAACAACATAAGTGTGAAGTGTCTGCTCCACACGCTGACAAGTGAGACAAAATTATACAATTACAAACACAACTAAATGTACAGCGTTTCTCTTTATGGTTTTTCGCTAATACAGTAGCTATAAATTATATACATGTTAACTATGTCCGGCGTTTTTCAGCATGTCGTGAGCAGTGAATATCTTTGGCCGCCATTTTATATCGGTAATTCAGTCTGTTTACAGTAGTGATGGGCATTATCAAATTATTTTAACTATTGATTATCGAATAATCGTTCAATAGTTTTCATTCAATTATTTTCAATCGTTTTCATTCAACTAATTTTATATAATTTTTAGGCCTAGTTATATTGCACACTTTATATATGATATTGTAAACAAGTTATTAAAATTCTATATGCATTTGAAAGTTAAAAGCGGTTATATTTTCCTTTACAATGGGGCCCTAGAACCTAACCCACCGTTTGAGTGGGCCTTACTGTATTCTTAACAACACTTTGTAAACTAAAGTTATTTATTACATGTGTAAAATGTTAACATAAAAAATAATGGAAAAGTTATTGAAACAAACATTTGATATCTACTGATAACTGGCGTTTACAAATATTGGATATGACAACTAAATATAGGAATAAAACCTGTGGCCCTTAGCTTAGCACACCGATTCCTTACTCCTGAGATAGCCATGTCTGTCTTACGCCTATGCCACAGACAAGTAAGAAACAGACTCTCAACCTTACGGGGTTTCGCCGCACTCCTTTAGCCAGCTTGAATCCTTCAACACTGGGCTTCTCTAGTGTCACTGATGGGTGATGATAGGACTAACCACAGTGATTCTAATGGTGAATGACTCAAGCTGCCAAAAGGAGCACCACCATTTTATCCTGGAGGTTGAGTGTCTTAGTATGTTATTTGTCTGTGAACTTCTATGTGGCTGAGTTGAGATAACTTTTATTTACAAATGCTGATTTAAACATTTTTTAAATGTCACCCTAACACAAGAATTGAACTAAATGTATACCTAACTGTGCCAATGATTTACCATTAAAACATTGAGTGATGCATAACCCTTGGCCTAAAGAAAACCTGAATAGCTTATTGCATACCTACCTTAATAAATTTATAAAGAAGAAAGTTGACAAATGTTAAAGAAAATTTAACTATATACCTATTTTTTTAGATGGTTGTGTTTCCTTTAATGTGCACATATCTTGTCCCCAAGTTTTTGTACAGTAATTATAACTTGTAATAATGATATGTATTTCATATTAGCAAGTACATTATGGGACACTTGATTTCAGGTCATAACTAAATTTGCGTATTAGATATAATAAATTAACGTTCATTATTTAATATTAACTAATATAACTCAGCTAAATACATGTATACAAAGTCAAGACAAAGTTATTTCTTATATTAAAAAATGTTGGTTGGCTGCTTTGTTTCTCCTAAACTGCTGTACTCACAAATAAAATACCAATTTACAAACAGGGAAGATTTGGAGGTTTTCACTAAACACGTGGTTTCCCAAAGGGCTCTTTAAATAATAATCGGCCTACAAAAATGAAAGATTTAGAATTTACTAGTTACAAAAAGCAACATTTTACTATTAATTAAAGGAAAATAAGAAAAGGTCAACATTCACCATAATTTACCGATTTGTAAAATTATTTAACAAAAGAAGATTTCTTTAGTAAAAGATAAGATAAAAACAAATTAGTAATGATAGAAATAGCGTCTAACCATAATACTTAAGGGCTTTTATAATTATAATTTAGAACATGTGGTATATAGAATAATGACAGTTACATAGTATAAAATGAAAACCAGGTTTAATTGTAGCTAATGGTAGCGTTACATAAAGATACACAAATAAATAAACCCAAAAGGCAAAATTATGGAAATAAAACTACATGGATCTTTACTCCATAATATCAAAAATAGAAAAGAAAGCTACTACATGCTAAATTTATGATCATAGCCCCACAAACGAAACAAGAGAAAAATTTAGCTTCCGGGTTTAGTGTTTAGTAGTCAGGTCCGGGAAGAGAGTGAACGAGATTATGGCATCACCTCCATTGACAGGAAGTCTTGTGTCAGGAGAGGCCAATCAGAGACACTAACGCAAGAAAAAAAGGACCAATGGCATTATTGTTATTACCACTGAACTTTGCAATATACATTGAAACTAAATATAAACAAAAAGAACCAAAAAAGGACAACCCCCCATTACAGTTAAATTAATTACATTAAAAATATATATACAAAGAGATATAAATATTAAGAAAAGATTATTAAGCAATTTATTTCTATAAATTTCCGTCCAGATCACCATGTACTGAAAAAGTAATACAGACACCATTTTTAGTCCAATCTTTGCCAGCCAAGCTTTGCTACTTGCCACTACCAGAAGATTCAAGGTTGATCGAACACACGGTCATTCTACATATGTAAATATCAGTACACTGCCTGTAGTTCTTTATAGAATCTAAACTGAGTTTGTGATAAAGCAGGTGTGTTTCATTGCAAGAGTAAAAACTTATATCAGCTTCAACAAATCACTTTTTTAAACATGTTTTAAGAGCTTTTACTAAAATCCATCAAATAAAATTGAACCTGTAAAAATTATTTCATTAGATTAATATACCTAAATATTTGGTTGGCTGGTTTTGAATGCTATTGAATGCTCTTGAGCGAAATAATTATTATAGGCAACTTAAATTTGTTTTTTTACCACTTATTAGTTGCTAAAAATAAGTTTTCTTAGTAAACTTTGCTTTTATGTTTTGTCAATTTAATAAGTGAAGGCAATATGCATCATTTGTCAAAGTGACAAATCATATATATGAACAGATAAAAATAGAACAATTCATAGATTTTTATCAAAATTTTATTCGGGGAAACACTTGGCTACATTTTGGTGAAGCTCTGAACCAATAACACAAACATTAAACTATTAAAAAATCATTTAAAATTGCTGGTAATCCTCTCCAGTCACTGAGAAATAGGAACCTAGCCATTCTTTTCCCCAAACGTCAATTTCTTGTTTTAGTTAAAGTAGCTCCTGCTTTGGAAAATAAATGCTCAGCAACCAAACAGTTATTTGTTTTGATACAGGTGTGTAAGTACTCATATCATTAATAGTATAAAAACAAAAGTATTGAGGGGAAAAAAATCTAAAGGAAAATATCAATACTAGTAAAGTATCTATTTCACATCCCTAACTGTAGGGTCTGGTTTATTTCTCACTTTCCAAATTTGTTGGATGCTTAGAATCACTTTTCATAGCTTTACAGAACTATCCTATAGGCCCCCGTCAAAGAATCTTACTAAGCTATCTTCAATTTCTCTTTACTCAGTGTTCATCTGAATCTTACTATAAACATCATCAGCTTGAACTAAGACACTAAGTATATTTGTGATGAAGCCTATACAAGGGTACCCATGTGCGTTTTCCAAATGACAGAAGGTTTGGAGTCCCATCTGCTATGGGTGTGGCACCACCCCCATCCTAGGAAGGAAATTTCAAAAATTTAACCTTGTGGGAGGGAGTTTTAAAGCAGTTGAACATAATTCTGAGATAAATTTATGCGTTTCAAGAGCCAATTATTTACAACAAAAAAGAGTTTCTGAAACATTAATAAAAAATAAAATTTAGTTATAGCTTTGCTCATTGATAAGAAACATATTTCTAACACATTTATTGAACAGGACAAAATGGAATGAAAGCTGTTGAAGAGTGAATGGGAGGAAATATACATCATATAATTTTAATCTCTGTTATTTTGGATATTGATGATTCACATTGGTTAGTAGCAAATTGCAGCCAAATCACAAATACACTATTATATTTTTCATAGATATTAATAAAAAGTAAATATTGCAAAGTGATCAGGGGACAGGCCGAAGCACCCCTTATCACATATTTATGGGTGCCCATGAACCTACACAATAATTTTGTAAGTCATTAGAACTGCTTTTAAACCAGGGAAGTTATCTTGAAATCAGCGCATCCTAAGAAAACAAATAAACACTTTTAAAAAAAGATCTTTATTTGCAGATGATTCACTAACACTGAAATAAAGATTTTTTTTACTTAAGTAATACCAGCACAAATCTATTTGATTGTCAAACCCTTCCTTCACCTTTGACAAGATGTGTATTAATCACAACTTGTGTGTGTATGGATTCCATGTTAAACTGTAGGTCCTCCTTTTCATCTCACAATCACCCTACCATTACACATTAGCCTAAGTGCATATAACCCAAATGGGTAGCAAGGCGGTGCTAATAAAAACAATAATAATACTTAAGTAATAAATTACCCAGGCAAATGGTTTCTTAACCTTATGTTTATTTGATATTTTTTCTACTGCTTAACGGCCCTAGGTTAAATATTCTATATTTACTCTTTCTGACGCCAAAACTGTTTCTTTCTTTTTTTATGTTTTAAGGAATATGATGCTTTGCAGACTTCCTATTAATGTGTTTAATGACAAGTTGTTCACCAATGCTCCTTCTATTTACACTCCCTGCCCCCAAACATAATGGAAACAAATTTATTTTACTTTATTTAATACAGTCATCCCACTAAAGGTTTTTGAGTAGCATTAATATTGATTATTGAACTTGTATAACTATTATTGTTCCTTATTTATGTTCTAAAATTAAACTTGAAATGGTTTTGCAAAGCTTAATATCACAATTATTAATGTTCTCATAAACTACCCATAATATATTGTTCAACAATAACCAATAAACAATGGTATTTGCAGTGGCACAGTTAATGTTATGAAGAAGGGGAGTATGAAATTATAAATACACTTATAACTTATATTATATTATATAAGCTATTAGTTCTGGCCAACAGTTTAGCATATATTATATTAATCACCAAATTCTGTGCATACGACAGTACATATTTTATAAAGGAACTCTTAAAACGATATATATCAGTTCTTAACCTTCCATTTTAAAACTAGATTGAAATTAAATTAGTTTAAAATTATTTGAACCTGCACAGTACACAAAAACATGTCTTCAGAATAAAGACAAAGTACCGTAACTAACAATAATTTTTAGAAAGGCAATACTCTAGTGTCCAAACAGGAAAAATCCTTTCATAATTCCAAATTTTTTATACAAATACTGTAGGCCTACTAACATTTAAAAAAATACTAGCTGTATTTCCTAACTCACTTTTAAGATATTGTGTTCTTTGTATGTGAAATATTCCATAATGTAGAGCTATGTAAGTTAAAATACTATTATTTATATAGGTACTTGATTTGAATATAATACTCAATTGCATACTTGACTTAGTTTAGTATATTTTCTTACAAATTTGTTATTAAAATAGGTAAATGTTTTTAGCTATGGTATAAGGGGAAGGTTTTCCATGCCAGAATGGTCTTCCTAGTAATCTTCTCAAGTTCTAGACATCCTTCATAACCCCTGTTCCTCTACAACTAAACAATCCCCCTCACCCCTGTCACAACCACTTGACAGCAGTATTCGCAAACTCTTGAGACTAGCTTCTTCTCGAGGTTAATAGTGTTACACCTGGAGCAGGGGAAAAACCGAAAAGGGGTGGGAATCTTAAATGAATGATGACAGCTATAAAGTATGGTTAGTCTCAATAGGGTAAGTGAAAGATAAAAATAATATTTTCACTGTACAAGAACCATATATGTCAATTTTATCACTTTGGGAGTTGTTTTTAAACTCATGATAGTGTGTAAATACTTGTTTCTTAACTGTCCATTAGAAGGTTTGAGGAAACTAGGGCTGATAGTTTATCCTGACGCCACACTCCTGGATATGTATTTATATGCCACACTCCTGAGTGTATATATATGTAACCTTCTCATAATGAAATAATTCAATAAACGCACACTCATTAACAAAATTAAGACATTACACAATAATAGTACTAAAAAAACTAAAAATCCAGATAAAATGCCACTTTAACCAGATATTACAGTGGCTATTTGTTACACAACAGCTAGGGTGAGCTGGATACACATACTCGGTCACTACATTGCTGAGTGGCTACAAGTTGTTCCTTAAAACAACTCTATGTCAACTAGTGATCTCAAACCAGACAGGAGTACATCCCTCTGTTAAAGTATTATTTTCTTGTCAAGAATTCACAGATACACACAAGCAAATTTAGCTTTTTTTTTCTTTTTTTCTTTTTTGAAAGTGTTAACACAGTAGGCCCCATGGCTTCTTTGGTGCTGACTGACAGCTAAAAGCTTTGAAAAGTTACCAGACCAAATTATGTATCCCTACGTTGAACAATATGATCTGCAAAAACATGTGTTTAGCTGCTGTCACTTCTGACGGTCAAAAATTAGGTATATACCTAAATGTTGACTGTCAGAAGTCAGCTGTGAGCTGTCAGTCAGCACCAAAGAAGCCATGGGGCTACTATAGACAGTGTCTTATTGAACAGTTCATATTTATGTATTATTCAGAAATTATACATTAATGTTTGTGCGTGTATGTAAAATCCATAATTTTATGATTTTCACAACAACATAATGTTGTATAAACCAATATTGAGCAAAGGTCTATTTAAAAACATCATATTACACCATACTGAAATACTTATTTATGGCAATTTTAGATAGAGCCATTTTGTGCATGGAGCTATTTAAAAATTCTGTCATATACTTAAAGACTATGCATAGCAATGGCATCTATACAAAATATAGAAAAATAGCAAGATCACATTACTATTTTATAAAATGAGATAGGTTCATAAGGGAAACCCCTATTTCATTATCATAATTTATCTGTAAGTCTCAAATTTTAACTTTAAATCACAAATTTGATATCATGAACACTACTCTTTATTAATTGCTGATTTTACAAACACAACCATATGTATCCTGGATATGTCAATACTGTTCAATATGGGATTACTTTAGTTATCATATTTCGTTATACACAGTTTTTTCTCAGTTCCTTTTATGTTATTTAGGGTATAATAAAAATGCCTTAATTTTATTTCAATGTTATTGTTACCATTAAAAATATTGGAGCTAGATCTAGTAATGAAATTCCAGAGAGCCTTGTTTGACATATTTTTGTTGTGGACTGTTTGGTAAAACAGTCATCACTTAGAAGTTGTGGATATTTTGGTTGAATATAAAATATTATTTTCTGTTTCCTTCTTGAATGTTTCAATTTTCCACTTTTTTTTTTAATCATAATTTTATTATATTTGCTTATAACAAATGGGTTCCCTACAGTACTATATATATATATATATATATA
>CABFOW010000069.1:126446-294297 GCA_902141385.1 Timema californicum | reverse complement strand
TTGTCAAGCTTATATAATTATTATACTACAGTGGTTCACGGGCAACGCCGTGCAGGACTGCTAGTTTATGATAAAATTGATTACTAATCATAATAATTATTCAATAATGATGGCAAATAATAAAATTCAGAAAAACATTTAGCATACCACTATTTTAAAAACTTATTGGACTATTTATTTTAACTACTGTACTTACTTTTGTTTATTGCATTTGGAGGTGTGGCTTCTACTTAACATTGGTGATAGGAAATGTATTAATATTTATGTCCTTTTTACTTTCATCAATAATCTTTGCTTCATAGCATTGTAAAATGTCTGTTTTCAGGTATAGCCAGAAATTATATGGTAATCTCAAATAGTTTGACTGGCCCGATTTACTAAAAGGTTACTGCTAATTATTAACTAATTTTGAAACTGACCAAGTTGTTGCCTTCACCTGAAAACAGTCATAATGTGTGTGCTTCCATGTCCAACTAATCTCTTCCTCCCCTGCCAGGGCGTGCAACTCTTCTGGAATGGGCTCTAATATTTTATGGTACGGCAGCAACCCCTGAGGGCCAAGACTCTCCATCTCAAACCATCCCTCCTCAAAGGTCCCATAACCGGGTAGTTCTAGCTCCTTCTCGCCCTGTGCCTGCGTCAATCCCCATAGCTATCTACCCCATAACCACCAGGAAGAACAAGTACACACCACGAAAGAATGGTTCGACCAAGACGACTGTAAAACATGCGCCTCTCTTGGTCAACTCCAGTCGAGAATCTACTGTGAAAACATCGCGGCCCTCAGTCATAGAGATTCGGCGTCCAACCATGTCTACATTGACAAGGATGAGAGTGAAGAGCACAACTTTGACTAGTAACAAACCTGTCATCTCAAATACACAAACCCCAATACCCTTTATATCATCGACTTGGACTGGAACACAGACAGACATGATTATAGACTCACAGACTCACTCCCCTAATGCTATTAACGGGGAACTTACCATTTTCCTTGAGCCTCATCCCTCAGACAGCCATCCCAGAGTCCCAGATGTATTTCGGAAGTACCACAAGGTGCAATCATTGTACCCGATGTACCCTGGTTCCTCGTCGAAATTTGGGCAATCTTCTTTCCGGCCTGCTCTGCCTAACCTTGTGTCCAGCTCTGACCTGCTTCAGGATGAAACTCCTACTCGCAATAAAGGGACAGGCAAGGCGAATAATATTTTCCTTTGTCGTGCTCTTACTTCTGTCTTTTTGCATGCCTTTTATTACTTCCTTTACTTTGGTGCATTTTAGTACACTTAATTGCCAATTGTTTGTAGAGTTATGTGTTCATAGGTCCTAGGCTATTACAAAAAATAGATTAACTAGGAATCTTAGATTATGTACAACTTTCATAAGTGGTCCATCAATATTTATATCTAGATTTTTAGTTATTTTTTTTCATTCTTGGTAGATGTGGTAATGTGTATCAGTTTTTAAATTCACTCTAAACTTTCTTGTATTGCTTTTTGCTTGGTATTTTCTATGTTATTTTTCAAAATAGATACATGCTAAACTATACCATTGGATCAAATATTGCCGATGGGATCTATTAATCTTTCACTAGTCTTTGAAACACTTGCTGAGCATGACTTTCTTTGCATGGTGTAATTTACAAAGTGTAAGGTTGTAAATTATACAAAAAATAATTTCAGAAAGCAACAATATAAAAAATATGCCTCTGAAAGATTTTTAAACACAGAATAAATTTCATACCATGTAGCTACAAATGAGTCTGAATTTTTTAAAGTTCGTTAGACTCTGTCTCAGATTATGCGCGTACAGGAATGAGTCGCACATACATAATTGGTTGGTCATTCAGAAGTTTGTATTGCTCTACTTATTTGGAAGGTGAATTTGTTATTTGTGAGACATATATTAATGGTATTGCCAACAATTTGATGAGTTTGTATAGTTTTATTTTTTATTTTACTTAAAAATGTATTAAATATTTAAAAAGCGGGGTTTAAAATGAACTTTTCAACAGACAAGAAGTTTGTAATTTTATTAGGTACTTTAATTATATTTAATATATCTTATGGTATGTATGTGGAAAGAATCAAAATTAAAGGAACACTTTGTGGGATAAAATTAACTGTGACTAAGAAAATTGCATAAAATTCGACACTATAATTTAACCTTGAGAAAATGTTTTCATGAGAAATGTGGTATATAAACACATATGCACACATAAACATGTACGCATACACACACATCTAGGCAAAAATTTCAGGGAGGGTTTTGTCATAAGAAAATAAAAGTTATTAATATTAAATGCCTCTTGGGGTTAGAAGAACAGGTACAGGAACAGATGCAGGAATGGAATGAGAAAGTGAAAGAGAGTGTAATGAAATTTAGCATGGTGAAGTGAGAAGTGATGATAATGACAAAGAAGAGGATAAGTCCTAGTAATGCTATAAAGTTGAGTGGAGTAGAGCTGAGAAAGGTACAAAGTGTAAAATATCTTGGAAGCATTATAGGTTAAGTGTGGGAGTAGAGAGGATCTAATAAGGAGGGCAGCAAGGAGAGTTGTTCCATAGGTGTGTAAAAGACCTGTTACAGAGAAGATAAGTGTCCTTGAGATGTAAGAAAGTTTTGTACAGTGCTTACTTTGTACTCATAGTCATATATGCAGCAGAAACATTGACAGTGAATATAAGAGAACCTAGGAAAGTGGAAGCCATGGGAATGAAGTTTGTTAGGAGCATGTTAGCTGTCAGGAAGAGAAACAGGATAAGAAATGAAGTCATCCAGGAAAGAGTGAGAGTAGAGGGAGTACATAAGATAGTATAAAAATCCAGACTAGGATGGTATGGGCATGTAATGAGGATGGAAGAGGAGAGGATGCCGCCCAAGAGAATGATGAGAATGAAGTATGTAGGTAAAAGACAACAAGAGAGGCCAAGAAAGAGGATGGGGATGGGAGAAGCATATAACACAAATTGTGTGAGAGGAGAAAAATGGAAGCAATTAAATGAGGAAGAATGGTGGGAGGATAGAAGAAGATTGAGGCATTTTGCTAAACTGATTGGACCACAGGTTGGAAACAGTTGTTGTTGATGATGATGATGATGATGATGATGATGATGATGATGATGATGATGATGATGATGATGATGATGATGATGATGATGATGATGATGATGATGATGATGATGATGATGATGATGATGATGATGATGATGATGATGATGATATGAGATTAAAAGCTGTCTGGAGATTATTTGGTGGTAATTAAGGGCGGAGATGAAATAATTTACATCCTGTAAATTTGTTTAACATTTAGAACCTTACATAGCACCCGCTCCTTACGAGTGGGGAAAATTTATATTAATCACTTCTTAAATTGTGGTATTTTTCATAAGTATAGGTCAATCAGAGCTATAGACAATTACAGACACAATAGCTTTTAACTTGTTTTAATGCTGCCAAGCAAGTATTAACCCAACTGTATCCTTAAATTGAGCATAATATCATCAGGACCAGTTAACAATACATTTAAATTAAAACTTAGTAGGCCTAAAGGTAAAGTAGCACAAATAATATTTTATCATTGCATCTCACTACCTGTTCAGGAAATATGAAACTAATTGGTCTGTATATTTATCAATTAATAAGTTGCATATAATAGGTAGTAAAAAAGCAGTGTTTAAAAAAAACTAATTAGTGCTACTAACTTTCATCACTGCATTTCACTACCTGCTCAGGTTGTTTGCAACTAATTAGTTAATATATAGATATCAACTAATAAGTTACCCGCCTCGATGGCATAGTTATCTAACACGCTAGTTTCGTGTTGAGCCAAACTGCCAAGGACGGAGAGATTGAGGTTTGAATATTGGGCGGGTGAACTGGGGATGGTTTTTCGTAAATGATTTTCTATTCTCACTCCAAGCAAATGTGTGTTTACTTCCTTTAAATTCAACCATCACAATTCTTAATCCATTAGTTTAATTATTACTTAAGCATATAACCCAAACAGGTAGTAAGACACGGTGCTAAATAATTTTAAAAAACTAATAAGTTGTGTATAATAGGTATTAAGAGGAAGTGATAACAAAAATGAGTGCTGCTGTAGCTTTAGGCCTACTAAATTTTAATTCAAATGTATAGTAAACTGGTCCTGGTGATATTATGTTCATGTCATTCAAGCGTACAGATGAATTAATACTTGCTTGGAAGCATTAAAGCCAGTTATTAGCTGTTGTGGCTGTAATTGTGGATAGCTCTGATTGGTCAATACTTTTACCAGTTATCACAATTAGACTTAACACTTAACAACTAGTGAAGAGTGGGTCTGGACATGAGACAAAACATAATAGCTCACTAGTAGAGCATTAGTGCACAAAGCCATATGTGCCAGGTTCATTTCTTGTATCCAGGCTATCGTTTGTCCTTGGACTGAACACTACTCAGTTTTGCTATTTTAAACTTTAAGTACGATGTTACTAAATTTATTTTATGACTAGTTTCAGTTATATACTTTATAAATAGCAAAGCTTAGGAGATCTTTAGGTTATGGTCAATGACTTAGTTCTTTTCTAAGATATACTCTTTTTTCACGCGCTTTAAAAAATAGCTTGTGTTATGAGAAATGGTTCCTTTTATAACTAAAAAGTTGTATGGACTCCAAAAGATTGTGTTCTGCATGCTAACTCGTTTTAGCCAAAATGGTGACTTAGGCTCTTTCTTAAATAACTGACTCAGATATAGTCTCATCAAATATCATATTTGTAGATTGAAAAATGACATCTGGACAAAGTAATCAGACCCAGGATCCTTGGCTTAGTGTGTCAATGCTCTTGTCACTGAGCTATCCAGAATTAATCCCGTGATTAGGGTCGTTCTTCACTTATAGTTTAAGGCTGAGTTTGTGCTGGACATGTGGAAATCATTGATTACTATGAGCTATCATTGATACCACAGCCACCGGTGACTCAGGGATTGGATTTATGATATTGTTAGAGCATTGATTGTTGTAAGTGAAAGCAAATAAAATGGAAGCCACTTGTACAGTTAATTTTGCATTACTAGTGAAGCTTAGAAAATGGAAATGATCTTTATATTACAAATATAGTCGCATCAAGTATAATATTTGTAAATTGAAAAATGACCCCTGGACATGGAATTCAGTCTAGTATCCTTGGCTCACTACGCTAATGCTCTACCACTGAGCTATCTCATGTTCAGGGTAAATCTTCATTCATATTTTAAGGCAAAAGTCTATAATGGCTGTGTGAAAATCATCAGCAAGCATGTGCTATAATTGACACCACAGCCCTGTACTATCATCACTGTACCAACAACAGAAAGGCAAATCCTTGAGTTGTCAGTGGCTGTGGTATCAATGATAGTTCATAGTAGTCATTAGTTTCCGCATTCCCATCACAGGCTCTGCCTTAAAATGATGAGTGAAGAATGACCCTAAGCATAGAACGAATCCTGGATAGCTCATAGGTAGGAGCTATGTCAAGGGTTCTGATTTTTATTTTTTTGTCATTTGTCAATTTTTGAATATTTTCACTTAGATTTTACACATTAAATATTTTGAATGCCCATTTATATGTATCATGACAGATCTTTGTGTTATAGTGTTTGAATTATTGCTATTCTATGCAGTGGCCCCGAAACTCAACACAAGTGTTTTAGCAGTTGCTTGACTACTACAAGAACATGAGTAGGCTAATAATATAGAAACAACATAATGAAACTACTGTAGTGAAGAACATTTTTCATAACAAACTTTTTGTAGGTTTGGTTATTCTCTATCCTAGCATTTGTAGCATTTTTTACAAGTTGTACTCATGTTTGGGTTTCTGCTTAAATAGGTACTTTGACAAAACGTTGGAATTCCTTGAAGCCTTGATGTTCATATATAACTGTAGTTAGATCTTTGGTATCGTACATTTATCACTTGATTACTACTATAGCAAATTTAGCTATTTAAAATTAATTGATAGGTTTCTAAAATTTATACTGCACTATTTTAGTAATATACTCCCTTGAGTATCAAACATCAAAATATTATTCATAAATATCAAGGTAGTATTAAGAACTAATGTATCTTCTAAATCAGTGTTTTCCAAACTGTGGTGCGCGTGTTCCCCTAGGTATGCAAAGGATTTCAAGGGATACCCAATGTACCATTTAGCTTTATTATCAATTTTTTTTTAAATAATAAGTATGGTAGATAATTAAAGCAGAGTTTTAGGTCATGTCATGTACTTTCATAGGTAATTCTTTAATTAACTCTGTCAAAGTTTTCTTTAGCTTACCATCAAATCGTTATTCAAACTGGAACTGACTGTTTATAATCTAAAACAGGTGAAACACAGTTTGAAAGGTGCGCTCTACAAGATAGTAGGTATTTGTTTTCTTTCATTTCTTTACGAAGAACTGGAAGGAGTATATTGCTTAGCCCATGGAAAGTGGTACATGTTTGATGGAAATTTGACAAATACTGTAATAGATAACATTCACACTAGTATCTAAATAGTCTTTTACTCTTGACAGTAAGGTTGTAGTTCAAATCCTGGGCAGGTGTTCTGTTGGTAATATTTTCCATGTGATTTAATTGTTTCTGAATAAGTCACTAGTTGTATGTTTCGTTACCTTGTAGGAACACTGTCCCAATGGAACTTAGTGCTGCATGGCACAGACACTCCTCCTCACAGAGATGTTGAGGATGATGGCAACAGCAATGGTATTGGTGTTGGCAGCAATGACAAGCTACCCTCTGTAGAAGAGGACCCGGAACATAATGCTGTAGAGTCAGCGACAAGGGGTGAGTGGAAGGAAGTAAGTCCTCCTGATCACACGCGTAATGATGTGCAACGCACAACGACGGAGGAAGAGGAAACATCTTCATCTGGTTGCCTTGCGCTATCGAGGAATGGCCAGGAGTGCATAGGTTTGTTGTGCCTTCTTATAGTGTTATTAGTGTCTCAGATTTGCTTCAATCCCTCATTCATCAATTGTCCTTCCAACTCGGCAGTGTCCTGTGCGGGGAAAGAAACAGTTTTAGTGACCAATACAGGAACGAATGTTAAACTTGAGATATGTTCTTCCATTATTCGGACAGAAAAAGTAGTGGGGTTTTCATCGTAGGAGAGAAGAAAATGTACAATTTTAGTTCAATTTTCTATCAACCTCGAAATAAATTGGAGGTGAAAGCTACAGTGATAAATTTTGAATTAATTAAATAAACATAAATAATTTAACTAGCCACAAATTATAGGTGCTAAAAATGATTAATTCAATACTTGTTACATGGGGAAACGCGATTTGTAGATCATTTCATAAATAGTTAACTATCAATATTATTATTATTAATATCATTATCATTGACAATATTATTGCTATCAACAATATTAGTTTTAAAATTACAGTGATAATCAAAATTATTACTATGCTATTATTTTCATACTTAATCATACCTAATCATGCCACTCTCTTACAGAGTAAGCAAGATGTTATTATTCTCATCATTATTGTTTGCTCTAAAATAAAATGACTTGCTCGTTTTATTTTAAATATAATGTTATTAAAGTAAAAATAGATTTGGTACTATTTTGTTTGTGACTGTGCATTTTAAAAATGTATTGCTTATGGCATGTATTTGTCATAAATGCAATGTTCAATTTGATTATTATATAGAAATTTATCATTTTTTTTACTGTTCACTAAACTTAATATGCATTGTATTTATTTCAACTGAAAAAAAAATATTTTAAAATTGTTGGTAATTGAATTATAACTTTCAAAATGTGGAAAAATAATTTATTTCAATCTAGTAGCTAAAAATAATATACTAGTTTACATGGAACTACACTATACAAAAATATATATTTCTAGGCTTATTGAATTCAATAATTTTGACCTAATTTCATAAATGTTTAGCCCATCTTTAGATAGGTAACTTAAAATTTTGCTTATTGTATCTTAAATACATTGATATATGAAGAAGGTTCACTTGTTTTCACACTGTCATACTAGATTTCAATCAAACTCTTCAACCAATGAAGAAAATTGATTTTTTGTAAAATACAATAAAAATTAACTAGTCATCATAGATATAAAACCAAATTTAATTTTTAAAATAACAGTAGGCCTAGGTAGTTATATTAAATGTTATATTTTGATTCTATAACAGAATATTATTAGTATTTTATAGTAAGAATAGTAATTAAAAAATTTTATTACAAAAATTCAAGTATGATGTTTTAGTAATCATGAAAAAAAGCTTATATAGCCTACAAATATGTATTGATGATATAATGAAAGTAATAACAAATAATAATGTATTGTACTGGTAGTAATAATATTGTAGGTACTGATAGTAATAATATGTATCATGTCATTATATTTCCAAATCATAGTATTATAAGGTGAGTGAGAAAATTAGTTAATTTTATAGTGTTATTTAAAATCCTCATTCCTTCTTAAAGAATGTGCTTTGATATATGGGTCGATTAGTCATTAATTTGTAGCGAAATGTAAAGTATATGTTGGTTAGTGGAATGAATTAAATATGATTTAGGAGCTAGGTATTAAATAATAATGAACTCGAGCAATTGAAAACCAATAAAATTTTGATCTTAATTAACGAAGTCAACATGCTTTATCATATTTACTATCAATATTAGAAAAATAGGTCTTAGAGATGTTTCATATACAGCAAATAGGCCTACAGTAAATAACAATACAAGACACTTTGTACATTTACAAAGTTAAAGATGGTAACAAGTTGCTTGTGGCGAATCCAACAACGTTGCCTGAAAAACTAGCACCAATTTCAAATGAATGTGCATTTATATAGCGCCTATCCAGTAACTAAATTAGTTAAATCACTAAATTGTTAAAGAAAACAATTAGAGTAATTAGATAATATGTACCTATGAAATAAAGTGCATTAAGAAAAATATATTATAAAATAAATAAAATGATATAATTGTAGAAAAAAAAGCACAAATAAAAGTAATAACACTAAATACATATTTACAAACTCTTAAATATTTGTATGCTCTTATTGCATTGAATAATTAAAGTGTGTGTAAACTTGATTTAGTGTTTTTACTTTTATTTGTGCTTTGTTTTTCTAAAACCATTAGATAATAAACTCTATATCTTAATCTCAATATGTATGCTTTGTGGTACACAGGCCATATGAGAGGGGGTTTTCAGGGGGTACGTTCTACCCGCGTCCGGAGGTCTAAACAGGCCCTGAAAATTTCCTGGGATCTCAGAAATTGTTTGCATATATTGAAGACTAGCAGTCACATTTCCACTACTAGAACTATTACTAAATTAGGCTATTAGCAGAGGTACTGTATAAAATATTTTATTTTACTGTCTTTGAATTTTTTTAGATATAAAGGATAGATTAAATATATATATATTAGATAGTATTAGTTGATTAATTTCTTTTAGATAGGATTAGTGGAAAATGGAAGGGGTCTCAAAAAAACCTTGTACCCCTGATAAAATTCCTCTCAGGTGCCCTGGGGGTACATATTTAATAATAGTATAGTTGCTATAGTTTATCAAAACACGTATTTGCTTATTTTGTTAACATTTTTCTTAGAAACCTTAAATGTTTGACATAATATCTAAAGGTACTTAGAAACATAATTCTTTATTTAACTGTTTCTAAATTTGGTGGCGATTAGCTACCAATTAGTAAAATAGTTTAGTGGATTTTAATACTTCGGGTTTCCCCATCATGGCTAAACTTAATATTTTATTGAGACAAGTTTTTGTAAAAATAAAAATATCATAAGAATGATGATTTTGTCATAAAAATCCTACAACTATCATCACTTTCCTTAAGTGAATAATATTACCCATCACATCTACTGTGCTAAGCCATGATGAACAAAATTTTATACAAGTGGTACCAAATGAAAGATTTTTTATAAGAAAAGAGACTCCGACAAATCTCATTTAGAGGTAAATCAGTATTTCCTACCACACCTATAGCTATTTACCTTCCCAACCTTTTGTGGGGGGCCTACAAATATATCAGATGCCAAAGGATTATTTTTCACGTAAAATGCTATAAGCTATTTGGTTAAAATTTAGCACAATTATAATGGGCACCATATGGATGGTTTTCTATAAGAAGAATACTCCCACATCTTAGCTTACATCAAGATAAGTCATTTTTCAGTTAATTTTCCCACCATACCTACAGCACTTAATGATTTTGAAAAAATTATAGTAATAACATAAATTTAAAAAATGTCCAAATGTAAAGGGCACCAGGAGAAATATTCTCAACCAAAATGGAAGTCATAAATCTCAAATTATGGTCATTCAGAGAGTTAGACCAAACACATTTTCCCAGACATTAATTCTTCACAGTGAAAGTAAATGATACATTTTTCAGTCATGTCAAGGAACTGAACTTAGGTATCATTACCCTAAATCAAAAGGTAGATGAACTACTGACTGAGTTAAGGTGAAACACTGATTGTTTTCATAGTCTAATAACTACATCATTGTTGCATTGAAAGTGCATTTAAAAAAAAAATATATATGATATCAAAATTTATTTTATTTCACAGAAGAGTTTGGCCAGCCCAAAATGTTGAATAAATTGTATGGTGCATCGCACAGGCTTTCTCTCTTTTTTATTATAAAATAGAAGCATTTACTAAAAAACATGAAAGAGTTGGGAAATGAAATAATATACACAGCTACAGAAACATTGCGGAAAGAGGAACATTTCTGTGTCCCAAAGAGTATAACAATCAATGTCATGTTTCAAGGTACTCTCTCTTTTTTGCTCTCTCTCTCTCTCTATATATATATTTTTTTTCCTTATAGCTCAGACTATTGGCTTTATAAAAATATATTTAAAATAAAGGCATTTTATATCTAATAGTACTACATCTTTAAAATGATAAGTTAGTTTGTATCTCAAATAGCTGCTGAGACATGAACAAAATCAAAAATTTTTGCTATGTAAAGTAGGCTACCATCAAAGTCATTTTCTTGGGAAAATGAAAATTGCAGTTTTGTTTGTAATGTTTAACAATGCCTGGATACAAAATTTAATCAGAATCATAAAGAGTGGATTTCGATCAAATAGGATTAAGCTTTAATTTGCCCTTCAGTAAACTACCCTTAATTTTATGGTTAGATAACTATATATCCCAGACAACTGCATCTAGTGAAAATCTCAAAATGTATACTTGCAAGCTTTCAAGTTGAAAGTGAACCTTTATCTTCTACTGTACAGTAGCCTCATGGCTTCTTTGGTGCTGACAGCTGACGGCTTTGAAAAGTTACTAGACCAAATTATGTATCCCTGCGCCGATCCATATGATATGCAACAACATGTGTTTAGCAGCTGTCACTTCTGGCAGTCCAAATTTAGGTAAATGCCTGAATGTTGACTGTCATAAGTCAGCTGTGAGCTGTCAGTCAGCACCAAAGAAGCCATGGGGCTACTGTAGTAACTCTTAGACTTGACAACACATACATAGGCAAATCATGTTTTGGTGAGATTCTGTAAACTATTTATGTTTATTAAATATAGGTAGTATACCACAGTTGTTGTTATTATTTTATCACTGAACTTCTAACTGTAAGTTCTACTAGTTTATAGTTATTATAAATTATACATATTTGATGCATGTGCAGTAAATAGACAAACACAAAATTGTTAGTTCTTTAATTATTTGCTATTAACTTATAATATTTATAATTATTATATTATTATACTCAGGTGTTAGTTTTTTCTTTATATTTAACTGCTTATAATTCAGTATATTTGTCATGATTTTTAAACGACTATGTATGAAACATCTTTAAGGCCTATTCACTGAACATTGATTATAAATTTGCCTCTTGGTGAATACAGGCATATTTTCTTGAATTTCACATACCTCATTCCTTGTCCAAGAATTAGTGACAACTGTGAATAGCCCACGTTAGCAAAAAGATGTATTACAAATGAATAAAAAACTGTGAATTCTCATGAGAAAATTCATAATGCTGGTACACATAAATCAAATTAAAATAACTGAAATTTAAAACTAATATTTATTACTATGGGGCCTACATACAAGTAACTTCTGAGAAAAATATTTTTTATTTTCCCTGGTTTTATATGATAGGGTAAATATTCATAAGCAATCAACATGTTTTCTGAATTTTCATAAACTATTTAGTATTTGATTTATTAACACTATTTAAATATTTGCATACAATTCAAATGGGTAATGAGATGCAGTGAAAAATAAAATCATTCTTATATTTATAACTGTTTATTATTGACTTTGTATGATATGGCAATGCAAATGTTAATATTATTTCTGTTTTACAAAATTGAAAAGCAAGTCCACATGGACTTAAAGGCATACAGCATCAAAGCCCATAAGTGTGTATAAACAATAGATTTATATTTCCTAGAAAATTGCATTTATGTCCAAAATTCACAAAAACATTTGAACTTTAAATCTGGGTTTCATGTTTGTTCAAAATATTTACATACGGTTTGTAGTATAAATAATTTTTAAAAACTGAAAACTAATACTCAATTTTTTGTTTTTAAGTTAACAATAATTTGAAAAATATTGTATGCTATTAAGCATATAAAACCTTATGCTTAAGCCATGACACAGGTTAATTATTGAAATATGACTTAGATAATGTTAATAGACTTGATTTTAACAAACCATTTCGTGTTCATACATTAGCCTATTTTCTTATGAGGTCAACTTTCTTAATTTCATTTTAAATATATTTCTGTAATACTGCCTTATCTTTTTATTTGTTTTGTAATCTACATTAATGGTATTATTAGAGAATTAATGTTCCCTGTACATCTCTTTTGTGGATGCTAAAAATATTATATATATATATATATATATATGTTGTACTTTGTAATTTGGGTCAAAATATTACAGGGCGTAAAACAATTGCTCGATATCGGGTGAAAACTATTTAAACATCAGTTTTTTATTTTCATAATGATTATGGCCTAATTGCGTATGTTGAATGTTGATAGTGTCACACATTGTTAAAAAGGGATTGGAATGGGGTCTTATTTTAATAATGGGAGTACCAAAATATATATTTGTTTTGTAGCTATTTTGAGGAGAAGTGGTATGGATATGAACACATTAAACCAAGTATTCAATAAAACCCTACACTTATATCTGGTTTTATTGCTTTATAATATTGATTTATATAAATCTCTCAATATTCAAGTTTTATTATGATAAATTTTAGTTTTCCATTAAGTTTCAAAATTTAATAAAACTAATACACAAGCTCTTACAGTCAATACAGAAGGCAATTCAATAGGTTTGCAATGTTTTTAAGTCAGATATCTATCCCTAATTAAATATTTCTATAATATATATTAATACCAACAAATACTCTTTAGCTAATATATATACTTCTAATAACATAACATAGATCTAGCAAATGGAGACATTAAATATAATACAAGCATGTTATTGGTGTAGTTTTATTTGAAATAAATTACACTCCCATTCTTACCACCAGCAAACATACCACTGCTTTTTGGGAGTTTTATTGTTAAATTGTGTGTTTTTGTTATCATTTATCACTGCTGTCAAAATACCTAATACTAATCTCATTGATCACTGTTAGTACTGATTAGATTGCTAATAGTGCATTGCACCATTTGTCAGTGTTGTTCAGTTTATTGAGCTACATTGCATCAAAAGTAATTACTGGTGATGGTAGTTAATGCTACATTGCATCGTTTTTCAGTGTTGTTGGGGATATACATAAGGTACATTGCATCAATTGTCATTACTGGTGATGGTAGTAATACTACATTGCATCTTTTGTCAGTGATGTTGGGGATATAGAACTACAGTGCATCCATTTTCATTACAGGTGAAGGTAGTTAATACTAGGCCTACATTTCCCCAATTTGTCATTACTGTTGGGAAGCTGGTACTATAGTGCATTCATTCTGAAGCAAGCATAGTGTCGACCTTTACAAAATATAAATTATCAAGGTGGGATCTATACAACCAATTAATAATAATAGTGATAATATTATTATTATTTGAATGTACTGTAACTTACATTAATACTTATTTACTAAGAAATTGTAAAGTTTGATATTTAATTTGGTTCTTCACAAAATGTGGTTTTGTTTTATTATGTTTAAATTATCGTATGTCACACAAACATTTTTCTAATACTATTCATGTTTGCCTTCTGTATGTGATTGTGAAACTGTTTTTCACAAACTTGATTTTATTATTGTTGTGTGTGTTGTGGAAGTAAATAAGTGAAGTTATTTGTTTTGTGTTTAAACTTGTGTTTTAATCATATTAAATATTTTCAAGTAATAATGCCACTATTATGCACGAGATCATTCCTAGTGAACTTAAAAGGTGAATTGAAATAATATAGAATAAAAAGGGATTATTTCAATCATTTGGATTGTTGTAAGCTTCAATTAATATTCTAATCAATGTACGTCCATCTTTCTCAAGTACAGTCATATTCATAAAACTTGATGAAAATTATTAATTTGTGAATTGGTATAAAGTGGTTTATAATGATGTCTAAGTTAGGTGTATGTGTTGAAATGAAATTTACCTCTCTGAAGTCTACAGGTTTTTTTCTATTCTACAAACATACAAGTGAACACTAAGTGACCTTTCACAAGAAAGATATTTTATCTTGCAAATTTTTGCTGCACAGATTTTATCTGCTGAAATACATTGGTTCAAATGAGTGTTCACATAGGGAAAGAAAATTTCGCGCGGTAAAATACCAGCGCCACTGGTCTAGAACAGTCTCTTGTATCTAGTAACAATACTGCACATCGACCTTGAGATACATTTAGTCAAATATATACTTTCAGATGAGAGGGGATGGATCGCACGATCTTTCTACTGTTGGAACTCTTTTAAAGTAGAATGTATCGTATAACAATAGTTTATAATATAAATTAGGCCTTCAATGTGCATGTCTATTGTTGGTTTGTATATGATTAAGCTACAAGTGTTTTTATGCACTTTTCATTAATTACTTGCATTGAAAACTTGGTGAAAAACAATGCAACAATTCGTCAAATGTTGCTACAGACATGTAAAATACTTTAAAAACTTAATGTCATACTTGCAGAGTCTAGCAAAATTTAAACTAAAATGGTGACCTAGTGGTCTAGGGGTAAGGTGTCAGACTGCTGTGCTGGGAATCCAGGGTTCAATCCTCGGTCCCGGCACAGATTTATCTGATCGCCAAACCCTTCCTTTACCTCTGACAAGACGTGTATACCTCACAACTCGTGAATGTGTGGAATGCCATGCCTCCACCGTGGTTCGGATCCCACGCTAAACTCTAGGTCCTCCATTTCATTTCACAATCACCCTACCATAATACATTAGCGTAAGTGTGTATAACCCAAATGGGCAGTAAGACGCGGTGATTATGATAATAATAATAATAATAATAATAATAATAACTAAACTAAAGTCACCTTCAAGTAATCTTATAATTATAGGGTGTACCCAAAATCACCACTTTTTTTCTTTTTTTTACTCTATCTAACAAAAGGGATGTGGTCATCATAAGGATTACGTCCCAATAAGACAAACCATGGCTGACTACGTTAACCTTATTATGGCTACATACCTTATGTGAGCCAGTATAATAAAAAACAAATCCAAGGCGATTTTGGGTACAGCCCATAATTAGTGGTAGATTAGGTGATTTTAGTTTAGATTAAAAAAATACTTTTCCATTTTTGTCATGTATAAACTAACAATAGACCGATAGATTGAAGGCCTAATTTATGTCACAAACTATTACTATACAATTTTTTCTACCTCGAAAGAGCTCAAACAGTAGACTGATTACATGATTTATTCCCTCTCGTCTGAAAGCAAAGCCAAAATTGATCGCACGAATAAAAGTTTGTGTGACAAAAACATCGCGCAATAAAATATCTCTCATGTGAAAGGGCACTTACCATTTATAGTAGCTGCTTATAATACGTGTTTATTGACTAATTATTATTGAATCTTTTGATTTGTTGTATTTTAACCAAGAGGTATCCTTGGAGTTCAAATGTAGTAAAGAAATATAATATAAAAAGTAGGTAATATAAATGTTTATTAGACATGAATAAACAAGCAAAATACACTGGTTTTTATTTTTATTTTTGAACAGTGAATAGATTGAAATTTATGACGAATAATTTTTCTACAACTATTGTCATGTTTTATAAATTTGTATTAATGTTTATAATGTTTATAACTTTTTGGTATCATTAGTTAGCCATTATTCTCAAAGCAAATCTAGTAAAACTATACAAGATTGAAATTATAAGTAATTAAAAAACGTTATTTATTCCAGATATAACATTATGCATCTACAGTTGAAATCCTGCAAATCTTAAACAACTACACACACACCATGTTCATAAACTGGCATTACATTACATCACATTTTTACAGCTGTATTTCTTCCACAATACTCATTATTCCACCAGAATTGACAACATGATCCTAACTAAGCAACATAAAAATTTAACAAAAAGCTAAAATAATAGCATAAACTTTAATAGAAAGCTAACCTTGGAGATATTTCTCGTAGCATAGATATTCTTCTTTAAGATCACTACTAGAAGGTTTAGCTCACAATAAACGATCTTAGTTCAAGGTCATGATTCATATGGTTCAAATCTCAAATGAGTGGAACGGGACTGTTTTCCACAAACTGTTTTTTCATCCTCTCTCTCTCTACTGGTAATTTCCTTCAAGTGATTTAATGAAATTACATCTAGGCCTAGGATGGTTATGCCCTTGAAAAAAATATGAGTAATGCATCCAAATATGCCCTTAAAAATATCAAAGAGTTCCCTCAAATATGAAAATATGCTCTAAAAATATTATGGATTTTTCAAATATAGCACATTTTTAAAGCCACCTAAAAACCGTTAGTAAATAGTTTAAATATAATTTAATTTGTTAAAAATATATGTCTAGGTGTCTACCTATTATGAGTAATATATAAAAATATTATTTAGACATAGCATGAACATCTACTCATTAGTTATCATAATCATAATTATCATCATCATCAATATTATTATTATTATTATTGTATTTTGTAAAATAATAATTTATTTTTAATTCAAGCAATTAAATAAATTAGTTTATAAAGATCTTCAAAAGCATATGGTTTAACTATGCCCTAAAACGAAGGAAGCATTAAATATGCAAATATATGGGAAATAAAAAATCAAATTTTTGCTATCAGGGCGGCTCAACATGTTTATATTGTGCTCAGCATTAAAATAAAGCATATAACCTGAACAAATAGTAAGTCACCGTGATAAAAAAAAAGCATTAAAATAAGACTTAGAATATGAATTAAAATATGATGTTTCATAAACATATACCACTATTAAAAACCCTCCTGTTTAGTAAATCAATAATCATAATAAAATAATAATTTCAATTTCCTTTATTATAGTGATGGCCAACAGTCGCAAGACCTATAACAGGCCAGCACTGAACAGTACTAAAGTATCTTATATAAAACATAACATAGGAAAATAGGAAAAAGTCATAATAATAAATAATAATAGTAATAGAAAAATAAAATAAATAAAGAGTAGTGTAAGCATAAGCATTCAAAAAGTATTGACTTCATTTGTAAAATAAAAAACCACGAAAATCAACAACGATAAACAAACAAATAAGCAGAATAATGTGAAAAGCAACAACAATAAACAAACAAATAAGCAGAATAATCTAAGTTTAAATATTTGAGTGCGATAGCGTGGTAGGGTACAGGTAGGGTTGTCAACTATCAGCTACTTTTGAAATACATAGTATGTTGAAACAGGGAGCTGTACTTTTTTCATTAGTTTTTAATCTAGCTTTAGAGTATGCTCTTCGGGTAATGCACAGGAGTATGGCAGGGTTGACATTAATGGTATAATGCAACTATTAGGATACACAGATGATTTAGCTTTGTTGGGCAAGGGTAAGGAAGCTGTGGCAAGAAATGCAGAAATTTTATTAGATGCTATCAAGGAAATAAGTTTAGAAGCGAACGCAGGTATATAATCACACAGAGAACACAGATTGGGGATGATAATTTAGAAATTATTGCGAACAGTATATCATTTGTCAGGATTAATGAGTTTAAATATCTAGGAATAATTTTAGCTAGCAATAACAATATTAGATTGGAAATTAGGAAAAGATTACAGTCGGGGAAATGCATACTATTACTCGGCCAGTAAGTTGTTGACATCTCCACCTGCTGTCAAGGAATGTAAAACTCAAAATATACAAAACACTACCAGTTATTCTTTATGGGTGTGAAATGTGGTCTCTCAACCTAATTGACAAAAACAAATTTATGGTGTTCGAAAACAAGGCGTTTAGGAAGATATTTGGTCCAAAAAGGGATGAGGCTATTAGTGAGTAGAGGAGGTTACATAATGATGAGTTACTTACCCTGTACTCATCACAAGACTTTTTATGACAATAAAGTCTTTTAGATTACTATGGCCAGCACATGCAATGTGATTGGAACATTCTAGAACCTTGTTCAGGGTGCTGACTAGAAAGCCCAGTGGAAAGAGACTATTGGGAAGACCTAAGTGCAGATGAGAGAATAACATTAGAAAGGGCCTGAAAGAGATAAGGTGTAATGAGGTGGATTATATAGAACTAGCTCAAAATAGGGATAGGTGGCATACTTTTCTAGGTGCAGCAATGAACTTTTGAGTTCCTAGTGCCATATTGTAAGTATGTAAGTAAGACGATTTACTGGATAAATTAATGATAGGGGGATTCTTAAGTAACTCTTTGAGTTTGACTTTTCTTTTGTGATAAAACTAGAACTAAACAAACCAACCTAGAATTGGCGTTAAGGATACAATGACTTATAAGGCTCACCCTATAAGAGAAATTGAAGTTTTATAATAATAATAATTTTGTTTAATTATTAGATTTTATAACACATAGGCTAATTGGCTTTTTCTCAAAGGTAGAAATGAGAACGATTATTTAAGAAAAAGCGCTCTTGTATTTGCTTGAAGAGACGATGGTATAATTATTGTTGTGATTGATTACAGTTATAAATCACATGTGGAAAACAACTCCCAGCACATTTTACCAGGGTTGGCTACCTTGTAAAATGCTAGTTTAACACCTTATACTCCATGCTGCTGGTTATATAGATTTTAAATAAACCAAAATGTTGCTAACAATCACAAAGAGGGTAATAAAAAGTTTTCTCAATTAAGCCCATTTTACTGTGTTCCCTTAAGTTTAGACTCAATCTAATATATTGGATGTTATGAGCTTGTTTAAATAAAACAATTTCAAAAGTTGTAGCTATAATTAAAATATGTTAAAAATTGAATTGGAATTCAATGGTTGGCATTATGGATATTATGATTTTCTTTACATGCTTTTCACCTTACTACCCGCCCAAGATATTCACATACTTAAACTAATAGGGTAGAGATGAAAAAGTTATAATTTAATCCTTTCAACATGAAATTTATCTTGCTTTAGGCTGTATAGTTTATTCATAGAATAAAAAGTTATAAGCCTAAATAAGTTTAGAAAATTAAGAAAATTATAAGAGCATTTTAAAACCTTTCTCTTAAATTAATTAAGTTTTTAGTTTCAATGTATGAAATTATTTTAAAGGGTATTTACTAACCAGTAGTTTGTATGGCTTATGTTAAGCTGTTTTCTACTATTTAAATAATGTTAAAGCAGTTGTAAAAGAAGAACACTTGATTTTAAAATATTCCAATATTTTACTACCCTTACTACTATTATCATATCCACACTAATTGGGAAGGGATGAGGAAGGTAAAATTTAGATTAAGTCTACCCATATTTGCATAGAGGAGATATGTAAAACAATAATTATTCAAGGAAAACTCAGTACTAAACATGACCTCATCACAGGAAAAGCAGACAATTCTTTTGTCCACCTACCCTCTGGTCCAGGTTTGAAAATATTTAAAACCAAATTGTTTTGTGCTGAAATTATTGATATTTTAACAACGGTTTGTAGAAAAATATTAAATCAGTAATTTTAGTTGCTTTGGTTCTTTATGTCAGAGTTATAACATAACATTTAGGTACCTACATATAAATATCTTGTAATTAAAAAAAGAGATAATACAATAAATAAGGTTTAGCTACTAAAAAGACCTATATTAGATGTGAGAACAAAATCTCAACTATATTTGAAAGTATGGGACATCAGATCAAATTGATTTTGGATCAATAATGTCACTTAAGTCACATAAGCTGGCAATTTAAATACTCAAGCAGTTGATAGAGCATCATTAAATTTTTATTGGCAATTTAGTTTTATTTACTTAGCATTAGAATATTGAGTTGGTTTTACTCTTTTACTAGTTTGGTAATACTGCAAAATGAAGTTGATGTGCATTCAGAAAAATTTGATTGTTGTTTACTCATGTCACTTCAATCTATATATTTTATTTAATGAGCTGTTTTATTTTATAAGCAGAAAACTTGTGTGTTTCATGATAATCTTCTTAGATATCAATTTATATACTTGGAAAATATAGTATACTAAAAAAATATAGTAAAACTTCAGTATATAACAAGTGCAATTAACTGTGTTTTGCCAAATTAATTATAGAAGTAATATTTGTAATATTTACAGTAATAGAAAATGATTGAAAATATGCACGTACGGATGGATGTGAAGGTTACTCTCTAACTACAAGTGTTCCAATCTTTCAATCAGTATTACTAAACTTCATTTAGATCCATCAGTTTAGAAAAGTATTCTTAACATATAACACAAGTTACTTAATGAATATCAACACACAGGTTGAAAATCATTGTAATTACGACATTGTCCTTATGGAGGAGACCACAATTCAATTAATTTAAATTAGTTGAAAAATGACACCTGGACACAAGTTTGACTCTCATATTCATATTTCATTTTTCAACTAATTTAAATTAACAAGTTACATAGGTAGGTACATTATAGTCGTAGAATGAAAGTGATATGAATTGATTGTGCTAAGTTCAAATGTATGGTACTATGTAAAATGTTCCCCAGTACCTAAGTGATGAATTGTTTCGGTGATATTGTGTGTTCCTGTTTAGAAAGATCCCTTATGTGAACATAGTCAGAAAATAAATATTCCCTAATATATTTCCCAGGCCATGCATATGGTTGTGTGTTTGTCACAGTATTTTATAACTTATGTTCACTTCAAGTCTCTTTCTGAATGATTAAGTTGCAAATACATTTGGATTTTAATGTGAGAATAAAATATAGATGGAAGTATTGAGTGAACTAAGTATAAAAATTATTCGCATTAGTCTAGTGTACTTACACATATAAATATATTTGTTTTTTAATGATAATCACGTTTGTGTGTGAGTGCAAGTAAAGTGAAAGTTTTTGAATATATAAGTTAAATGATTGTGTAACAATTTCTTCCATGTGAAGTAGTGGAAAGTACTAATTTAGTTGTATGCTTATAAAAATAAGTATGGATAAAAAAGAAAAAGTTTTAAATTTTGTTCTTAGTTTTAAATGGAATTAGTAGTCATGAAAATGTTCTTTGTGTGCTCTTTGAAAGGTTCCTCAATATTTCAATAAGTTGAATGCAGTTTTTTGTGAACTGTTTATATTGTGATGTAGATATTAGTTAAGTGTACTTTTAATTGATACAGGTGTTTACAAGTTTGAATTTGTTTATATTGTGAAATGGATTATTTTTTGCACCATTATCAATTCTAAAAGTTTTGGTTTCCAATATCTTAGAACAAAATAAATTAGATAAACTATATTTCCTGCTTGTGTCATGTTTTATGTAATTTATTTATAAAGTTATACAGCAAATGAATTTTAACAGGCTGTTATGCTTGGTTTTTTATTATTACATTCAAATGTTAGTTCTGGCACTCAGTAATTTAACAATTTAACCAATTTCTAAACTTAGGGCAGTTCCATCTGGTAACTTAAAATATGCCTAGGGTTAACAAAAATAATGCCTGTGCCTTTTTAGCTTAATTGTTACATTGAGACTAAATAGAGCAATAATAAGAAAACAACATAATAAATACACTATAAAAAACTAATAATATTAGAGCATTAAATATTTTTTTAAATCACTTAAAGTGTGTTGAAATAAGCCAACATGTGTCACTTTTCTATTTGTTGAAATAAACAAGACATTATACAATATAATATGTAAATGAAAGGAAAATTTATTGTTGTGAGTGCACCATGCATCCTTCTTTAAAACAGTTTGCATAAGTGGAAATTAAAAAATTCCTAGCATTTGAACATAAGAAATCTAAGCTGGTTCAATAGTCTAGCTAGCAGCACAGAGTCATGAGTCTTGAATTTGATTACTGGCAAAGTCAATTTCTTCAAAATTAACTTATCAATCCAAAATGTTGTATTAATATAGATAGGCATAGTTTATTTTGAAGCATTTTCTATAAAACATGATAGGTAAAGCACGTAAATATTTATGTTTAGCTGAATAAAACTAAGCAAGCTGGTAAAAATATGTACATTAACTTTGAAATTTTTGATTGGAGTGATTATTTTGAAAAAAATTACTAAGGTTTTTTAACTGTAGCAAACATAGCTAGTGTAGAGTAAGCCAATACTTGATCTTTAATTGTTTTATAATTATTTCTATGGTACATATTTTGTTGATTTAATAAAAAAAAAGTCACATTAGTTAGAGTTTATGAAAATACTGATGGTAAGATTAATTCAAGCTTGGACTATAGTCATGACACTTGAAAGGCATTCATGAAATATTTTCAATCAATACAATAGTAAAAAAATAATTATTTAGATTAAATAAGTTGTCCAAGACATCTAGTAGCTTCAACAGCATCAAAGTTGCCACATGAATCTGCGATACCAATATATATTAAAGCAAGTAGAATCTGGTTTTGAATAACTTTTTAACTAGTTATAGATATATGATAAATAAATTAGGTACTTAAAATACTTGTAGTTGTTGTTAAATTAAAATTACCACTATACTAATATCATTTTTGAATTGATTTGTTTTTACTTAATTTAGATAAAATAAAGAACCAAGAACTGAGTCCGGGATTTATATCTCTTAAATAGATGTACTATCGACAAAGCTTAAGGTTCTCATATTTTAAAAGTCATACCAAATAATAGTATTAGAGATTCTTCGATCTTTTACACAATGAGCTTGGTTGCAAACAAATTACAGACTTATAACTGCAGACACAAACATTTTGCAAGACATGTTTTGATAGTAGTTTTTATATTATTATTAAATGTTCATAAGAAACACATTTTAGGCTAATTGTTAAGTTTTGGAAATTATAATGCATGCGAAATAAAACCAAATAAATCTTTTCGAGAAATTGACTATTAGATGTGAATTATGGTCAATTTGATTATATGTCAAAACCAAGAAAACATGTTTAAACAAACTCAATGATATATTTTTAACCTTATATCTTGGGTTTGTTTGGAATATACACAGGTTTTCCATAATGTTTGTATTTGTCACACCATATCACCTTAAAGTTGACTTGTAACCAATTTTAAATAAAAATACGTATATATTATTTATCAACTATTTAAACTGAAATCAAGTATTTATTTTAAAAAGTTCAATCATTTTATTTGCCACAAATAAGGTTTTTTTATAACAAAGCCATACAAACTGTTTTACATGGTGCACTCAAATCAATAATTGTGCTTCCTTTGTTTACTTATATTGTGCAATGGTGAGTGTCTGTATTGATGGCTAGTTTCTTTGAAACTTCATTGCCATTCCAATGTTGTCAGATTGAAAACTCGGCCACTAGTTAGCTACCCATATTCTGCATCAATTAAACTTGCATTATAGAAACATTTCAATTTTTTTTTTCAAGTTGTTAGACCACATATTGCTTGCTATTGAACTTAACTTGAAAGTTTCAAAATTAGGAGCCCTAATATTCGACATCGACGTAACCTTCCACCCCTTAAACAATGTGTTTCCTCAGCTAGTTTTTATGGTTTGAGTGGCTTTTCTCCTTTCACTTTTCAAAGTGTTGCATTCACAATAACAAAGTCTAGATATTAGCAAGGTTTTTTATAGTTAGTTAAGGCTAGTTTGGGCCAAAAAATATATATTAATAATTAATCCAAAATATCAACTAGTACAGCTTTGTTCTAAGCTCGCGCATACTGATATAATAATATTGTTCTCATTATATTACAATTTCTAATGACAAATGATTACACTGTTAAAATAAAAGACCACCAAAACATGCCCTTCAAGTTAATTTTTTGGAATAAATTCTAGATAAGTAACATTCTGCAAGTTCATATTTTGTTAAGTAGTAATAAATTTAATCAGCACCAATAAAGCTAATCATCCAAGGCGATTTCCCGAGAATGTTGAAAGTTTTAGTCTATAATTATGAATTGGTAAATGTTATGAGCTATTTTCTTGCCATTATTTAAAAAAAATATAGTACCTATTCAAAACTATCTCTAAAATATATTTCTATCACACACACATAAAATCAGAATTGATAAAGTCAGATGTAATCAAACTATTATACCTGGTAACTCAAAACAATTATACTAACTAGTATTTTAAGAGAATGGGAAAAAAATATTTTATATGAAAAGTTATTGTTAGTAAAATCCGTGATTGTACTATATTTTCACATAAAACGGCAACATAATTTTAATATTCTAATTTTTAAAAGTATTGGAAACCAAAACTGAAGTCATGAACCGGTAATTAGACAATAGACTGATACTAGAATACTTCATAAAATGCAAAAAAATATTTTGGATAGTTGTTAGTTTACACTAGAATGTGTGCATTGTTTAGCAAATAATTTATTAATAATTTCATTACATAGGATTATTTTAATAACATGGTATCATTCAATTGCTAAAATAAATTCACAATGGTTTAAAAATAAATAACCTTTGTTGCCATTATTGTCAAATATCTAAAGTAGAATTGTATGTAAAATGGCTGAAACGGTTTAAGTGTGAGTAAATTATCCACTAGACTAGGTACTCAAATTACACTAATCAAAAGTGAGAACTACACATAAACATGGTGTTGCTTGTATGAAGATCTTATTGCAAGGAGGCAATTGTTGACCGTCACATAATTAGTGGCAATGTTTCCCAGGCAAGTTTTCTTGAGAATGAAGTATTCCACTATCAAGTCTATATAGTAATTGTTCCTTTCCTATCTCCCTGATTTCTTCCTGGGCTAATGGTTCCAACCAAAGCTTTAATCTAGATGGAGTCTCATGCAGTTACACTAGCTATCATTGTTTTTTAGTTAATTTTGGTGTACTGTTGTTGATTTTATTGTGAAAAGACATATCTTTTACCAATGTACACATAAAATAAGGAAAAACAGTATTTGTATAATAGGGTTAAGAGAAAAACAGAATAAACTTGTGCATTGTTTCAACATCTTTATTTAAACAAGGTATCCTAGTATAATAAGTAAATTACAAACTAAAAAAGATAAAGGTTCAAAATTATTATTATTATTATCTGAAAAAAAATCTATGCTAAACAATTAATATGAAATTCTGAAATAACATTTGTGGAACCTATTGATGAAGAGGGCAGCTTCTGAAATCTCCATGATCTAATGGGTTCTAAAGCATTTTCATACCTCAACTGCTAATGGTTACATCCAAGCCCCACGGAGACCCTCGATGGTTGAATCTAAGTGGTCTCTGACTTTCTTTTTATATGCACCAAGTTTTATAACAATCATTATTTTAATTCAAAGATTATTAAAGGGATTCACAAAACGGTTGTTAGTATTTATCTTATAAGAGTCATAAGGGTATTTGAAATTTTTGTGCAATGTTTTACTAACAAAATACAATATACATTAATACAATAAAGAGTTTGTTTGTCTATTATAAGCTACCATGCTAGCGACCACACACATAGGTCTTAAATTTTAAAATCAGTATCCCATGTGCACTGTGCACCTTGTGACTGAAATGTTACAATTTTGATTAATTTGATTTTTAATTTATTAAAAACCGGGTTTGAAGCAATAAAATAAAGTTTTTTTTCTGTTTGAAGCAAAGCAAAGCATTGCCCAGGGTGAACACGCAATGTATTGCAAGACTACCCCAGGCAACACAACACCTCGTACTTCTGCAAGCATTAAATAAAATTATGCTAAAAATTATATATTTTTTTACTGAATTAAATTTCTAAGGTATTACAACAAGTGTATTTTTGGCGATAAAGTTTCTCATATCATCAAGTTGGTTGGAATTACATTTACTGACCAAAGTAACCACAGTTTATGAAAATAAAAAGATCCAGTTTACAATTTAATGAATTCAATGAATATAAAAGTAAGAAAATAAGTGAAATATGTTATTCTATGTAACATACTATAACAAATAGCATGAAAATCTATGGTCGAGCATAACGATTATTTGTGTTGTGGTGCTGGTGTTTGTTGTTGTTGTTGTGAGAATAGGACGCAGAATGGCTCGTCATGGGAATGGCAGTGGGAATGCTTCCTTAAGCTTCTTCTAGTAGAGAGGATGACTGCGTGGGGTGTGGCTCATCAAACGTTTTGAAGGGGTGAGTCGAATGTCTCTCTCTCTCTCTCTCTGGTCTCCTCATGCTTTTCTATCTTTTCTTGCATGCTCGTTCTCTGGTTCTTTATTTCCAATGTTGTCTTCCTCATTATAGGTTTTTAAAGTGTGCTAATCCATTTATTTTTTGCCTATAATATAATTAACAATTAATGCACAACATTAAACATTGTAATTAATAAACTATAATAATTTATTGTATTTAATGAAAAGGGTAGAGAAAAAAAAGAGTGCTAAGATTAGTGAATTATGATAGAAAGAGTTGTGATATCACAAATCATTGGTTGAGAAAAGGGTTTATCATCACCTCACTGTGGGTGGCAACAGTGTCTACCCTGTTCAAGGCATTATGTTTGTCCTTATGATCATTCCTATTTATCTTTGCTTTGCTTCAATACATTCATATTAAATAACTGATTTAAAACACTTTATAACTTGAATAATTTTGTTTTATATCAGAATATAAAAGAATGAATGACAATGTTATAAAGTTAATGAGTTGTGCAGTTTATCCAATAGTTTGGGGGATTAGTTATAATATGTTGATTGTATTGTCGATTGTATTGTTTACATTAAGTTAAATATTTATTTTTGCACTAGAGTATTTATAGAACTGTAGTGGTACAAAAGTTTGATTACAAATTATTGTTTGGGCATAGTCTTTCTCACTGTGCATTGGGTTAATCGAAAGACATCTTAGTTGACTTAAGATTTTATTTTTACATATCACTTTGACAAGTAGTCATTTCCATCCACCAATTGGAATGTAGAATTATGAATTCTCTCAGAGCCAAAAAAAACTTTGTCCTACCTTGAATTGGTAAACCAATACAAGTTTAAATTCCTTCATTAGGTAAAGATGACCTAATTAGCGGTTCATGGGTTACTGCTGAGACAAGCAAGGCTTGACAGGATCGTACCAGCAAATTGTTCCCTCACCGTCAGTATCAAACCTACCCTTTAAATCCAATAAACAGACATTCATGCATTAAATTATTTTGTGCATAGTTAATAAAATCGATAGTAAAGGAGAGGAAAATTATACCAGTAAAGCTCTATTAAGACTTGCTTGCCCTGGAAACAACAAATGAGCTGCCTCTAAATAGCTTTGAGAAACATCCAAAATTCAAAACATGTTTGGGGTTGTCTCTGGCAGTTAGTGGAAGTCAAAATGTATCTAACTCATGTGCTTGGTTAGCACTTTGAAAGAGTTCTGTTTTGTTAGCTAATTACTGATAATCAGCCTTGAAACTGTTATAATTGTATATTTGTTATCAATAGTTTTGGTATAAATATAAATAAATTCTAAAAGTGGATTTTATGATTGAATAAAAAATTCTTAAATAAAAACTCATGGCATGAGTTAGAATAAATACTTGCACAGTAAAACATCAAAATAATCAAACTAATCTGAGTAGATTAAAAATGAGCCACAGTTTGTCCATAAGAATAACAAATACATTACTCAACTGAGCCAGTGTGCCAGGTTACCTCCTATGTTTTAGTTACTAAATCTCTCACAAAAAGCAGTGTTAGACTCCAAAATTAATATATTATCCAGCTATCATGATTCTCTATGATAAAATAAAAAGCAAACAAATGATAAATAACATTTAGTTATAACTTTTTATAATTTTTCTCGAAAAATCCCAGGAAATGTTTTTTCCCGTACGAGTTTTGGGAACAACCAATTTCCTGAATTTTTTCTCGAAGTCTGGAATCCCACACAACTTCTATGAACAAAATATTATAGAATTTAAATTATCTGTCAAAATAAATGTAGCCTACGTAAACAAATATATTTCAAAATTTCTTTTATTTAGTTTTAATTTCAATATAAGCCAAATAGTTTAACCTTTCCTGATAATTTTACATCTAAATATGATACAACAATAAAAAAAATCTAGATATTGTATGGTTTAAAAACATGACATACAAAAGATTAGAATGATCCATTTTCCCAGTAAATAATATTACATGTTATTTGGTACTTGCAGAACATATTATTTTAAATTCAAGATAGCTGAGAGAATTGACAGTTTCTAAAAGTGGTGATATGTAATTAAAATGATTGACCTTAATAACTCTTAAACAGGATCTTAAATAAAAGCCATTTGAGAGGTACAACCTAATCTCCATACTGCTAACTTTCCACATAATATTTTTATTTAAGACAATTGACCCTTTTAATTTGGCGTAGCAATGCAGAGCCGTGGGAACAAACGGTTATCTTCAAGAATTTTTATTGCTTTGCAATTTTCTTCACGGAAATGATTTGTTCAAGAATAGAAACATGTTGATTACGTTATAATTTTTATATACACACCTCCTCTATAATTTTAACAGTGATCAAATATCAATAATTTCAACATTTTTCAATAGAAAACTTCTGGCTGCATAGCAAAAAATAAGAAAATGTAACACCTTATAAACATTGATACATTATCTTAGAAGAGGCGTTGAAAATATTACAATAAAAATTTCACTTTTTTCTCGAGAAAATTGAAATTTCCAAAATGTATGATTTTTCCACAAGATCTGTCTGGTAGCTAGCGCCAGCTTCGTTTCCCTTGATTCATCTTTTCTTGTTGGAGTGGAAGGATACTTTTTCGGTTGTGAAGCCCCACCACACCTTTTACCCTCCCGCCCATCATTCCACAAAATAGGTTTTAAACTGTAATTCAATAACCACTTAAAACAAATAAGTAAGGTGATATCCCTTTTAAATAACTTGGGTGTCATACATTACAATGTACATTCACAATATGTGTGTGTATGTTTCAGAATGCACTGAGGGACTGTATCTATTTGAAGGTCGATGTGTGAGGCTCTGTCCAGACGGTGCATTCAAGAATATCGAACAGTCTTGCAAACGCTGTCACTACACATGCCTTACTTGTTCAGGACCCAATGACTACCAATGCTCGTCCTGCCATGGTGATGCCGAGATCTACCTAACCTCAACTGACAAGTATTGCTACCCACGTGCGCTTCTGCCACAGATAAACTACAAAAAGTGGGTTGACTGGATGCTTGTAGTATTTATAGTAAACATGGTCCTACTTGTTGCTGGAGCAATCTACATCTGTGTTACCAAAAACTGCTCCACACAGAGGTACAAGTACAGTAAAATGACAGGAGAAGATGGTTCTGCTGAGCTAAATATGTCAGTGCAAACAAATAATATTATTTACAACAAAGATGAAAGTGACAGTGAAGAATAAAAAATAAAAAAAGTAAAATCTAATTAATTTCATACAATGTATGTAAAATATTACTAAGATCAAGTGGTTGAGTATAAAGTATTTTTTAAATATTTTTACATTTAAAAGTCAATTGTTTTAATTTAAAAAACATGTAAGGATAAAATATTCTTATTTTAGTAAGTGAGTTGAGAACAAATATGAAGTTAAGATGTATAAATGTATCAGCCTTATGAAAAATACTCTAAAAAGTTACCATACTCTCATTAGCAATCATCTGCTCGAGCTTAGGACAACTCTGCATTCTATGGATGAAATGTTGATCTACTTGATATTAACCAACAGTTTTGATTGCCCCCTCATTAGAATTATGTGTGAGAAAAGAGTATATAGCGAAGATTATTTCAGACTCATTAAGTCTGTAACATATCTATTTATATGTTTAAATATGTAAATATAAAATTTGCCTTGTACTTATGAAAGAAAAAGTAAATACATAGTTCACATTATAAACTACAGCACACTTTCTGAAACACTTAAAAAGGAAAGAATTTTGTTTACTCAGAATAAAATCTGTGTTTTTTAAAAATTATTAATGTTGTTATATTATATCTTCTCTATATTCTTATTCTTAGGTAAACACCCAAAAGGTTGGTTTGATGTGATTTTGATCCATCCGGCGCTGGGCACAAGGCAGTAGCCAGGGGGGTGTTTTGGGGGTTGAACATCCTCCCTCAAAATTTTATTAACAACATATATATGGCTTTATTTATGGTTCAAACAATATCAAAATTAAGACAAGTACAAATTAGGAGGCTGTGTTACCATAAAGGGCACTTCAAGATTTTTTCCTAGCCTTCAGTAGTTATGGTGTTATGTCCCCTCTTTCCCCCCCTCCAAAAAAATCTTCCTAAAATTTCTAGAGGTGTTTAGTTATTATAATTTTCCTTATCCTTTGGCAGTTATGGTGTTATGTTGCCGAAAAAAAAACCTTCAGATAACTTTTAGAGGTGCTTAAAATTTAGAATTTTTCTTAGCCTTCGGCAATTGGGGGATGTGCCCACCAAACCCCTCCTGAAATTATTGGCTGGTTACGACCTCAGCTGTTATAGAGCCCATGCACTAGGAAAGTTCAAAAAGTGTGGTGGTTTTCTATGAACGAACGTTTAAGAACTCACTAATTTTGTCGGGAAGGTATTTTCACATGCTACAACTGATATGGAACCAACGGCTTTGCTTCCTCTCTGAAGGATGTTTTGTTGCAGATTTTTACTGTCCAATAAAAATCCGTTGACCTCAGCTGGGTGTTGGATCCAAGAACATCAGGTCCTGAGATAAACACTTTACCCCTGGTCGGCATCTATATTCTTTGAGTAGTATATTTTCTTTAGAAATATTTAAAAAAGCATAGCTTGGTTTAAAATGGGATGCATGGTTAATTTAGCCTTCTTAAGTATGTGGAAACGCTTAAAATTGAATGCAGCTTGCATTCAAATTCAGCTTATAAGGTCAATTACAACATTAGATCCAGGAAATTTGGTTCACTGACATTTTTTCCAACACTTCGAGCTAGATGTCTAACAAAACTGTTATTGGTTATAGTCCTTTATGTTAAATTCAGACAAAATATCCTATGATTAATTCTACCTGTACTTTTGCTTGCATGTGCTATGAAACAAAGTGATAAAATCCCCATCACAGTCATTATTTGTAATTTACCAAGTAAAAATAAAATTAAACACGATAATGATCAAGCACATTTGGCTAATTTGTTGACCAGATGGACACAAAATTCAAATGTAAAAATCATATGTTAAGTTCATATTTGGACAGAAATATTTCCAGCCTAAATATTCTTTCTGGTTGTATTATAAAATATAGCATTCTTAAGTTTGAGGTGTACTTTTAAAATCGTACTCCACAAATAATTTACTATGTAATGAATGATGATTATGATAGTTGACTAGCCATTAACTGTTACTTTAGCATTGCACTTGATAGCTATTTATTATAAATGTTATGAATTTGTGCCAACAGAATGTAGGAGGTAGTTGTAGAGAATACAATCAATGCATTGTAATATTTGAACATTATGTAAATTGTCAAAAGAATATTATTTTGAGCATACTAGTTTTATGTTTCATTGTCTTGTCCCATTATTCTAGAAATATTTGATCACAATTATTTAGAAAAACATTGATGGTAAACTTGATGTTTAAAGTACTGTAAGTACTAGAAATGATTTGTTCTTAAAATAATTAGTAAAACATTATAATGATTGAGTGTTTTAAGCATTGGATATGTTTTTGACTTTATTTGTTTAATATGTTGATAATTTTATTTATATGGGTTAGAAGTTTTGTGTTTTTTAAACATGTTATTCAAAATACTGTATAATAAATGGAAATTAACCCACACTATTCACAACTTGAGGGTTAGTAATGAACATCACTGTGGTGGATGTCCAAACAAATACCATAGGGTTGTCCATGTGCAGAGCCAGGAGCTCTGATGAATTAAATACTACTTGAAGGATCTGCCATACAGGGACCAAGGAGCTGTGATGGATTGAATACTACTGTACTTGTAGGGTATACCATACAGGGAACAAGAAGCTGTGATGGATTGAATACTACTGTACTTGTAGGGTATGCTATACAGGGACCAAGAAGCTGTGATGGATTGAATACTACTGTACTTGTAGGGTATACCATACAGGGACCAAGAAGCTGTGATGGATTGAATACTACTGTACTTGTAGGGTATGCCATACAGGGACCAAGAAGCTGTGATGGATTGAATACTACTGTACTTGTAGGGTATACCATACAGGGACCAAGAAGCTGTGATGGATTGAATACTACTGTACTTGTAGGGTATGCCATACAGGGACCAAGAAGCTCAGACTGACTGAATATTATTGTACTTGTAGGATCTGCCATACAGGGACCAGAGAGTTGTGATGGATTGAATACTACTTTTAGGGTCTGCAATAGAGGGACCAAGGAGCTCCGATGGATTGAATACTACTTGAAGGATCTGCCATACAGGGACCAAGGAGCTCTGATGGATTGAATACTACTGTACTTGTAGGGTATGCCATACAGGAACCAAGGAGCTGTGATGGATTGAATACTACTGTACTTGTAGGGTATGCAATACAGGGACCAAGGAGCTGTGATGGATTGAATACTACTGTACTTGTAGGATCTGCCATACAGGGACCAAGAAGCTGTGATGGATTGAATACTACTGTACTTGTAGGGTATGCCATACAGGGACCAAGGAGCTGTGATGGATTGAATACTACTGTACTTGTAGGGTATGCCATACAGGGACCAAGAAGCTGTGATGGATTGAATACTACTGTTTGAAGGATCTGCCATCCAGGGGACAAGGAGCTGTAATGGATTGAATACTACTTGAAGGTTCTGCCATACAGGGACCAAAGAGCTCAGATGGATTGAATACTTGAAGGATCTGCCATCCAGGGGACAAGGAGCTGTAATGGATTGAATACTACTGTACTTGTAGGATCTGCCATACAGGGACCAGAGAGTTGTGATGGATTGAATACTACTTTTAGGGTTTGCAATAGAGGGACCAAGGAGCTCCGATGGATTGAATACTACTTGAAGGATCTGCCATACAGGGACCAAGGAGCTCAGATGGATTGAATACTTTGAAGGATCTGCCATCCAGGGGACAAGGAGCTGTAATGGATTGAATACTACTTGAAGGTTCTGCCATACAGGGACCAAAGACAGTGGCGGATTTAAAAACTTTGGGCTCTGGGCACAATTATAATATGCTCCCCCGCCCCTCAATCAAAAATTAAAAAATAAAATAAATTGTTTTAACTTTGGATATTCTATATAAGTTGTTAGTAGAATAAAAAAAGAACATATTTGAACTTGAAAATTGAAAATAAAGATGAAAAAAAAAACTCACCACTCATCGAAGTTTGCATCTCACTTTGGTGGTTGCAAACTCGTTGATCAAATCTTCATAGTTGAGACGGTCATCAATCAATAGATTGGCTTTGATGTAAAGAAAGGACAAGGCGTTCAATCCCTTCTCTGATACATTAGAACGAAGGTGGGAAAAACACTTCAACTTTAAATTCATCTCTACCAGTCAGAAGAACTTCAGGGTCTTTTAAGTGCTTTTGTAATCCATATAAGTTTTCTCCATGGATTTTTGATCATAATAGTCGAACATGCCATGAACAGAGTTTATAAGCTGCACAATTGATTCAAATAATCCCTACACTATTTCAATGTCTAAGTTGACACTTTGCAATTTCCCACTTACACTATTAAATCTCTGGAGTATGTCCTTCAAAACTGTCATCATGAATGCTGTCTCTAGTTTATTAAGTTGAGCCATTAGACCTGAGGCCTCATTTTGCATTAGTGGTTTTCACAGGTATTATTGATAATATGTGTGAGAGCCTTGATTACTCTTTCCCAACTTTCATTTAGAGATATACATGCCTCCTCTCTTGCTGACCAATGTCTTTTTGATAAACTTTTTACTGTTTTGCTTACTGACAAAAGCTTGCGGCACTAGTGCCGACTAAATTTAATGAATGTGCTGCGCAGAACACATAATGCACTTTCAGATTTTTTTATTTTATGCGGGCCTGTAAAACTGTGTATGCTCCTGACATATTACTTGCATTGTCGTAAGATTGGCTTCTAGAGTCAGTAATGTCGATATAATTTGTATCCAAAACTATCATTACTGCTTCAGCTAGATTTTCAGATTTATGTTCTGGGTTTGTCAAAAATAAAAGGAAACCTTCAACAGGCTCGCCATTTTCGTCCACATACCTTAATATGAAAGATAATTGAGAAATATGTGAAATATCCGCTGTAGAATCGACTATGATAGAGAAATATTTGGCCTGTTTGATATTACTGATTACAATTTTTTTCACTAGCTAAAAAGCAATTCGATTATTTCATCACAGATTGTTGAAGACCGATAGCTTGTATGCTCCTGTCCCGGATTTCCATATTGTTCAATGTGCTCTGCGAGAAAAGGATCTAGCTTAGCTATAAGTTCAAGATACATCATAAACTGACCCTTATGTAATGAATTAAATTTTTCTTCATGCCCACATAGGGGACAGGGCTATATAGTAAGGGCTGTCTCACTACGGCTTTGGAGGTGGTCCTCTATCATTCAAGATGTGACGTCACCGGCCTGATAGAGCTCGAATGACACACAAAGAACGCTCGAAAGTTCCGAGACATAACTCACATTTTCTTGTAAACTACTTGAACAATCACAGTCATTTTTTCATAATTTGCTATAAAAACCTTTTAAGACACGAGGAAATTATTAAAATTCCCATATCCCAATTGGTTTGCTTTTAAAAAATTGTTTTCTAATGAAAGAACTATAATGAAGTTTTTATGCAGACACATTTTCACTCTGTTGAAAAGTTTTTTCCTAATTGAAATAGATGGGTAGTATAAGTGTACGAAATGTTGACCATGAACTGAATTTTATTTAGATATAAGACTCATCTCTGTAGCTTAAATACTTTGCTCAGTTTGACGTGTTTAGTTACGAGCTATTTTAGCGCGCCTGGTTTTAGATTGAATGAGGCTTGTCGGAAAGACTGGTCCGTCAATAATATTTAAACTAGTGATATTAATCACTATACAAAGTAGTAAATAGAATTAATTCAAGCCAAACCTTCTTTAAATTTACAATAACCACTAATAATATTGTTCATAACATAATAATAGTAATAATAACACATAAAAATAGGTATATAATATAACAATATAACAACACTTATTAGAACAAAAACAAATAACATGTTTTTATTAACAAAATTATATAATACTATAATAGCCCTAACATAAGCTACCTACATGTACATACATACGCAAAACTAATACATAACACGTTATATACTATTTGAGTAGGCCTACATGCTATCAATATGTCAGTTACTATACGAATATGTTGAACTCACTGAAAAACTTATTAATTTTACATATACAGTAATTTAAAAAAGGATATATTTATTCTCTATTGATATTATTCTAATCGTATTTACAAGAGCTTCTAATAATATTGTTCATAATAATAATAATAATAACAACAACACAGAAAAATAAGTACATAATATAACAATACTTATTAGAACAAAAACCGATCACATGTTTTATTAATAAAATAATACTATAATATCCCTTGCATAAGTTGCCTACATATAAAAGCCAAACTAATACATAACACTTTGAATACTATTGTTGTATAGTAATAATATAAAGAAGGATCAAGTTTCTGGCACAGTTTAACTTCACCTGTGTCCCTCTGTAAAACATCAGTCAAAATATCCGCATTGATCTTTGTATTATCTTCTAAAACAAGTCCTTCGTCAAGAAAGTGGTTTCTCAAAAGTTTGATGTAGCGAGGCATGTCAGCAAAGACCCACACTTTTCTATCACAGTCAGCAGGATTGATAAAATATTTATTTTTTTGTTGTTATTTTGAGCTCCTTCCACAGTGTTCCACAGCCTCCTAAATCAGAAACAATGGCACATAATTTGATTCCTGAAGATTCTACAGCGTTAATAATCAGGAAAAGCAATGATTCGTTCATAGTCTTGTCGAAATCAAAATACACTGGCTGTTTCCATTTAGCTGATAGTCCTCTATTTAGCACAACTTGAACTTTGGAGTGAGGGCCGAGAATTTGGTCCAGTCCAACATCGTAGAAAACCCTGCTTGTCTATGTGAATTTCATCAAAACATAGTACACAAAGTTTATCTGTTGTAGGTAAATCTTCACATCATTTTGAAACCAGTGCCAGTACATTGTTAAGAATACCAGGAAAACAGGTAAACTTAGCACACCAACTACATAAAGTTGATGAGGAAGGCAAAGGGAATCCAAGTTTTTCCCTCCAAAAATCAAACGCTTTACGAGATAGGGCTCTTATCTTAACGGAGCGTGAAATGTCTTCACTTGTCCATCGAACCATTTTACCCTTACAGGCCAATGATTTGAGTTATGTGGGTGTTAACAGTTTTGCGAAACAGTTAGTTAAATGACAGTTTTCTTCATATTATTTACGTTTAATTAAGCATAATTTTTGCTTCAGTGATTTTGTTACACTAACATGCTTACTAATTTGTTTAGAAAATATTTTAAATTTTCGAACATATATTTAAAAAAAATTCTCCTTATTAAATACGTTCAACTGGATTTTTAAGGCATCTACAGTTTTCCTCAATGTTTTAGTTTCGTCGGGCAATGGTTCGTAGTTTACACATTTATCACACTTAACAATTTTATCTTCTTCAAAGGCGCGCGGAACAATTTCATTTATTTCATCGCGTGGTTTTTTAGGGCTTAAATTTTCAATTCTTTCCAAAGCAGCTAAACGAGTACGTCTAACACTAACAGTAAGCCTTTCTTCTCTAAGGAAAGCTAATTTCAATTCGAAATGAGTAAAAATCACACCCGCCTCGGTGGCGTAGTTGGCTAACGCGCTTGTCATGTTGAGCCCAACTGCTGAGGACGGGGAGATCGAGGTTCGAATCTCGGTCGGGTGAACTGGGGGTGGTTTTTCCTAAATGGTTTTCCACTCTCCCTCCACGCAAATGCGGGTTCACTTCCTCTAATTCAACCTTCCCAATTCCTAATCTATTAGAGTAATTAGTACTTAAGCGTATAACCCGAACGGGTAGTAAGACGCAGTGCTAAATATTAAAATAATAAGTAAACATCACGCATTGGAATACCACTGTATTAACACGTGGTGATTTAGCAGGTGCCACGCTGTGTCTGGCTGGTGACGTCACGCCAGTGCTCCCCCCTCCAACTAGCGGAACCAAGGCGGCAGCGTTAGCATCAAAGAACTGGGACAGCCCTTACTATATAGCCCTGCATAGGGGAAGTCCACGACTTGTTAGCTTTTTCACTACTGCAAATACTCTTTTTAATACATTACGCCAGTACATTTTTTCTGCCTGAATATAAGACTCGAAATGATTTTCTACGGTTCTAAGAGATTTTTTCCTTGTTAAAAGTGTTAATTCACAGTTTTTGTATTCCTGCAAATTTTTATGTTGGGATAAAACAGTATAAATGTTTTTCCAATCTGAAATACCGTGAGTAGTGATCGTGGTCTTTCCTCCAAACAATTTACATGGTGCACAATAAACAGCACCAATACTACAGGAATATACTAAGTAATCATGCAAAGTTAATTCACCATTTAAAAGTTTGCGATAAAAAACACTTTTTTCAAATTTCTGGTTATTCCTGCTATGAGTCTTCTTGAATTAGAAAAATTATTGTTATTATTTTGATTAATTCCATGACATAAGAGTCATTTTTTGACTATTAAAACACCACTTTGCTGGATCATCACTAATGTGGTTATTACTGATTTTATCAGCTGATTCAATACACAGGCCTAAATGTGACTCGAATTCAGAACACTTTTTTTTCATTCTTGACCACTGTTTTTTTGGACTTACTTCTTTCACAATAGCTGTAATGTTATCATAATGTATATCAGAACATTTACTTCAACTAGCTACATTTCTTGGAAAAAATATGTTCACACTACCAAAAGTTTTCAGAATTTTAGCTTCCCTTTCTCACTTTTCTTTTGCCAGTTTATGAAATGCTGCCCCACTTAATTTTGGATGTTTGTTTTTAGCGCTCATTTTAAATAATCACATGATTAACAGTGAAATAAATTAACATAGATCACAATCATATTAATACTAATTAACCAGATAGATTGTTACTAAATAGACAGTATTCCTATGTAATTCAAATGTCACAACACAAACACAAAACCACTGACCAACTAGCCTACCAGTAATAGTAATTCCGTACTGTTGAATTGAATCGTTAAGAGAACAACAAAGAAAAATATTACATAAAGACTTCTATGAACTACAGCGTGTTGTAAGTTACTCAAGCTATGACTTGTCAACGTTGCATTTTTAACTATTGTCAAGGGCTTTAGGAAGTTTCCGTGGTAAGAGGTGTTGGTGTGGAGAGGGGGGTAAATTAGTATTTGAGAAAGGATTTCTACGAAAGATAATCAAGTATGCTCATTATTGATGGTTAAAGTCAGTTACAAAGCGATTGCAAAGTACAGTTATTTAAAAAGAAATATTTTTGTTCTGACTTAAGAACTATTTCGATAATGTTAGTCAATAAATTTAAACGTTATTATTAAAAACAAAATATTATAATAAAAATAATGTTATCCAAAATTTGCTGCCCCCTAAAGCCTCCGCCTCTAGGCCCGTGCCTAGTGGGCCTATAGTGTAGATCCGCTTCTGACCAAAGAGCTGTGATGGATTGAATACTACTTGAAGGATCTGCCACACAGGGACCAAGGAGCTCAGATGGATTGAATACTACTTGAAGGATCTGCCACACAGGGACCAAGGAGCTCAGATGGATTGAGTACTACTTGAAGGATCTTCCACACAGGGACCAAGGAGCTCAGATGGATTGAATAATTAAAGTAATGCTGACCACAATGATAAACCTAGGTTTGGTGAGTTGTACAGTGACAATAATGATGACCATACAAAAAGGACATATGATGAATTTATTAAAGCATTAATTTTGGTCATACTGGGAGGTCAATATCTGGAGTATTTCATGTTACCAACAACCTAGATGTCAAGGGGTGATCTCATGTTTTCAGCAATGTTGGCCACTCTCATGGGTCAAGATAATGAGTATTTCGTTCTATCAGCAAAGTTTACCACATTTAAGAGGTTGAAATATGGTGTATTTCACTCTCCTAGCAGGGTTAGTCATACAAAAAGACTAATAGTCTGTTCTAATAAAAATATAAGTTTGTCTTCCAAATATATTACACAACAAAGTTACCTTGATTAAAATTATATATGTATATTGGGCGCTACTCCTAGGATCTGGAGAAAATAATAATAATAAAAAAATACCTTTAGCTCGGCTAGCTCTGACAGTTGCGCAGTTACCCTTAACACTTGAAACCACTGTATGTGCTAGGGAACATTTTTTGGATGATGCAATGTTAGTAATAATTACACTACCTTACCTACAACAATGGTGTGCTGTAAATCTCTACAAGAGTTGAAGGAAAAACCATTTAAATAAAACATGAACAATTGAAATAAAAATGGATCACTGAATGAAATGTACCAATTAAAAAAAAATCAATTATTGAAATTTGTGTTGTTATTATTATCATTATTATTATTATTGTTTCCTTGTTACCACATCCCAATCCTACCTATGGAATTCTGAGTAAATACAATTCTACATTTCTTTTCCACAAAAGGCTCCTCGCTATGACATTCAACTGCTCTGCCAAATACCTCCCCAGATTGCATTTATATGCAACACAGTCACAACAGAACTTCTATGAAGGTCTTTTTCACTGTGTCTTAGTACACATTCGGGCTATACACATACATTCCAGTGTTCACCCCAGAATTTTTTTTTCATCCAGGTGGCATAATTAAGTAGCCCGGTGAAGTTTTACTATAAAATTTGCAAAAATACTGACCTTTTCTCATATTCCTTGCAAACCCACCTTAAAAATGAGGATATTAACCAAATTGTTATTTTTGACATTGAAAAATCGATACTGGTAGTTTAATTTACTTAGAATGGTTGGTTATTTTTAATCACGTGTGGATATAAGTTGAATTTGGTGAGTAACTAGTCAACATGATCAGAGGTGGAGATTTCTGGTTTACCCAGCCCCTGCACCTAAAACTCGATGGGGTTTGGGGGACAAGCCTCCAACCATCAAAGACAAGAAAATTTTCAAACTATATATACCTCTACAAGTTATTTCAAAGGGTTTTGGAATATTAATTGTGGACTTGGGTTTAACATTTTTTAAACAAGTCCCTAACATTAAAAATATGAACAATAAGCCTATCCTTCATTCAAATAAAATCATTTTAAACATCCTCTAAAAACCATGTTTAATAGATTACAACTTTTTCAGAAACCTCCTAACTAATTAGGTACCTACTTTAAACTTAATTCCAAACGACTCGATGGTATACTGTTTTGACAAACAGCTTTTTAGTCAACCTGTAGATTGCTTCTGGGAAACAACTGAAGTTAATAAGGGCAACGAAGGTGATGAGAGAAAAGGCTAATATTATTAGTATTGAATTACACTGTGGCTCATGATAAGATTTGCCACCCACGAATGTACGAACCCAACCTACATATGTGTATTATCAAAGGAAATAATTTTTATGGTGCCATAGATGTTACAAAATAATTACTTTTAGATTTTGTATGTAATTTATTTAAAATAACATTGCTGTTCAACAATTCTATATCCCCATCTAACTAAAAGTAACTATGGATAAATTTGATATTTACAATAACTTTAGCAAAAATGTACAGGTTATGAATATTTACCTCGACCCCTGAACGAGCAGGCTTGTAGGGGTCTGTTCTCCGCCACAGAGCTTGATCGAGCCCCTAGAGCTGGTAAACATGTTCTACCACACTGCATGACACTCATAAATAGACTAGTGATGAACTTGAGTTTGACAAATGCAAGAGAGGTGTATGTTGCATCAAGCAAACTGGTATATATTTATGGATTCAATTTTTACTGCAAAACATTAAACATACAACCCTGCGCAACATGATTTCTTGCAAAACAAGCCTTTAGAGCTAACTACACCTGTCATCATCTTATTTAATGCTTTGGTTACTAAGAAATATTGGGATGGACATAAAATCTATGTGTAGCCAATATGACTTGAATCATAGATTACTAGCACATGGCAGAAAACATCATGTAAGAAAATTTGACAAAATGATCAAATAGAAGACTATTATTCAAAACTAAGGGGGAATCATCATAATAATACTATTGTTACTATTTTATATACATAACCAAGCACAAAAAACACTTAAAAAATTGAACAAAAAATTTACCAGAGGTTGGCTGGACTGAAGCAATTAATAAGTTGCTGCCTGATATTTTAAACAAATGTATTTTACAGATTCTCTTTTATGACAAAAGTTTTGTGATGTAATGAAGGTAAGAACATTAAAATAAAAAATAAAAATTATTTACAAAATGATTTCTATTGTTGATTGACTACAGAAAGAGAAAAGTTATAGTATCTATTAAACAAATCCTAGGACAAAATATCAATTAAATGGAGTCTTGTTCTTGCTTCACCAATCAACCAATATTTTTCTTTTATCTAATGATGTAGGTAGGTGGCGAGAGTCATTTCATGTATTGTTTTAGCTCCTCTCATTTTTTGTGGAAGGTAAGGGTTTAATAAGAAACTCCACATATAGTCACAATGCAGCAGAACCAAATGAACTAAAAAAAAAGTTTTAGACAAACCATAGAAACTACAATGTCATGATCCTGCAATATACTGTCATACACTTACAACTTGTTGGTAAATGGCCACTTATTGTGTAGTAGTACCATGACTTAGTGCACCATAGTTATCTTGTGTAAGCTATACCATAGTGGAACCAAGCAGGATAGGCATGACACCTTTCAGGGTAGACAGAGTGTACATTAAGAATTAAATTAATTGAACCATATGAAATCAATAATCAAAACTTATATTATACCTGTACCTATAAATATTGTTGAGCCTTTAATTCTGTGATAAAATTAATCTTTGTGGTCGAAAAAAGTGTTTAAAGGCAATTAAATTGTGTTCCCAATTCTGTGTCAATTTATTAAATGTTTCTCAGTATTGAATATTAATTTAACAATTCATAAGTGCCAGATAATAAGCATTCAGCTAAAAATAAAGGTACTGTAATGCAGGGCATGCAAGACCAGGGTGGGTTCAACCGTGACTTCTTTTCAAGATACTGGAGTGGGTTGTTAATTGAACACAATGAAAATGCACAAGGAATATTCAGGGATTTGATTATTTAAAATAAAACAATACATACAATGATTAAAATACAATTAAATTAATAACTAAACAAGAAACTAAATAAAATAAAGAGAGTCACAATCAATTCTGTAGATTAATAAAGTAATAAGAATATGTAAAATATAATTAAATTAAATAAGCAAATTAATGTCTAGAGAATAGATAAAAAATATTCAAATATTTACAACAGTCACAAAAATGTAAAATATTAAAACAGTTCACAACTATTAGGCAACACCTCCACCAGACTGCGCTGAGTCAAATAGGAAGAAGAGGTGTGCGCATCTAGCCATCCTCCACATGAGGGTGTGCATGCAATTTTCCACCCCTCCCCGCTAGGGTGCCGTACAAACTTGCGGGGTCTGGGAGGGGTATAAAACCTCGTGGCTCATAGCACCCATCTTCAGACCTGTAGCAGCTCTCACTGCTTGTGTTCAACAATAAAGACACAGTGAACAGTTCACTATCTACCAATCTCTTACTTATCTCCCTCCCTCTCTTTCCCCCTCATTGCACCTTAGTGTGCAGAGGGCTTGCCACTTCCTTCTCCCTCACTGCGCCTCAATGTGTCAAGGTTCTCCCCTCTAACCGCACTGCCATGTGGTGAGGTCTTCCACCTTTCCCCCCCTCACCACACCCCAACAGTGTAACCAAGTGCTTCTCTTCCTTTAGTCACAGACCTGTTTCTCTCTTTCTCACCAGACTACTTCCCTCTCCCCCCTTTCCATCCTTCTCCGAGAGTTCGCCTCAGTTCTATTGGATACCTCTTAGATCCCTCTAAAAATGCATGGAGTATGACCAGTACACTCCACTCAGGGACCTACGGACTATCCTAGTGGATCTCTCCATTAGAAGCCCAAACGACCCTGAGGACTCACATCACCAGACTCACACGCTCATACACCCCCCCACCTATTTCTCCACCGGAATCTACTCCCATAACTCCCGGAGCACCTTAGTCCCTTCCACACCAATCTCCCCCACCAGTACTGTAGGATACCACTTACAACCCACCGTACACACACCCTAAGCCCTATACCTTTTCCCTGATCTCCTTACTGTACACACCAGCCAGAAGGACCCACTAATTGGCCGACTAAGGAACACCAATTTGGTCCCTCATACTTGACTACCAAAGGTCATTCGGAGGCTCGAGGCCACCTTCGGGAACAACACCACTCAAGACAAACAATCATAATCAGCTACCTTTGACCCCTGCCAGATCAGGTCAGTCAACCACCTAGATATCATCTCATACAAACTAGGACCTTGTTCCTAGATTGAACACGAGCAAGTAAGAAATTATGAGAGTTAGTTTCTATGTACTTTGAACTGCCTTTGGCTCGGCCATACCTACAAAAAAATATTGACTTTATTTGATGTTCACAAGGTTTCATCTTTCCATTGTGTGGGTTGCTGCGTTTCTGAGACTTTAAAACAATTATTTATGATTTGCCCTGTCCTTCAAGTGGCACGTGTAAATTACATTCTTAATCATTATAGTACAAACTTTTCTTTAATTAATGTGTTAATCATACAGCATTACTTTGTACAAGAATCTGATTAAATCACTTTTAAATATATGTTGGTATAGGTTCGAACAAATGTCTTCTTGGTTATTCCATAAACAAGATTCTCAAATATTGAAGGCTATGTTTAAGTGGTTTATAAACTGGATTGGACAGGGGGTGGCATCGGAAGTGAATGAGATAGTGCCCCCTGGCTTTTTGAACAATAAATATTGGGATCATTAAAACAAATCAATTTAAGTATAATGTTAGTTTGGTATAGTAAAAAGGGTGGAAAAATCATGAAACAAATTTATTCCCATTCTTTGTTTTAAAATGTAACAGCTACAATGGCAGCTTGCTGCGCAGTGACATAAGCTGTTATTATTTGATTGGGTGTTAAGTGTTATTTGATTTCTAACATGACAAGTAAGGCTTTTCTACATTCTAGCTGTACACAGTATATATATAAAATATTTACACTACAATTATACATCTTATTTAAATCTAAATAGGCCTCTGTAATAAATTATTTTGTTTGAGAGGACACCTTTTAGCAGTGTTGGCTCGTGTATAGGCACTGCAGAACTGCAGCACCCCCGATTTCCACTTGATATTATTGATAGCATTTCATTTAATATAATGAGTCCTTTATTCTTTAATTTGTTCTTTATTTTTGTAGCACAATATATATTCCTTAATCTTAATGTCAGTACTTCAGTAGCCATTCCCTAATTTATGAAAAAGATACAAAAAGATTTGTATAGAACTGTGCGCTTCACAGTGCCAGCGACATGGTGTTTGACTGTTGTGTGCATGCGCACAGAGGAGGTGGTGAGGAGGAAGGCGGGACTGTCAAGTAGAGAGAGAGCACTGTTTCTCTCGCAGTGCCGGCTCTGACGTGATGGTGCTCAGCGTGTGTTGTGCTTAAAACTGTGTACCACATTCTTGAATGTAATAAAGTGTAGAAGAGTGTAGAGTTAGATTATTATTCTGCTTCCAGCTATTCTATTTGATTCTTTATTTTTTCGGTTATTTTATTTAACAGTACTTTCAATGGAGAAAAATTTCCTCAATTGTCATCCAGAGGTCAAGGAGAAAATTATTGAACTTTTTGCGCAAATTAAAACAAGAAGAATGGATTTTATTTTTAAATGAATAGATCAAACTTGAACTGTAACAATTTAAGTTAACGTAAGTAAAAATGTTGTTTTTTGTTAAGATTTTATCAGGTTAATGAATAAATTTTCTTTTTATGCATGATTTTTTCCTTAGACACAATTTTAAAACAAATGCTAAAATTTTTCTGGAGCAGCACCTCCAATAATTTTAGCTACAAGCCGCCACTGCCTTTTAGATGGTCTCTCAAGATGATTAAAAGTAGTGTACATCTAAAATGGCAATAAAAAAAACATTTACATATAAGTAGCAGTCATACCTTGATGTATTAAACTATGAACCTATTATTTATGCCACACCATATAGGAATGATGTTGGGTAAGCTTACTACCTTTCAGGGTAGTAAAAGGATGCAATCCTTTTAGCCTGAAAATAAGCAAGCTAATTTGGATCGGTTACACAAAGGTACAGCGCAGTCTATAATATAAGGTAGGAGTGCTACCTTTCAGGGTTAACAGAGTGTACTTATTTAGGTGACATGTAAGTTTTTACATTTTTGTTTTATAATTTTGTAATAATCCTATGAACCCAATCTAGGGAGTTTGTATAGTTTGAAAAAATAATTCCTTTTTAGTGTAGTTCATAAGGAGTAGAAACTATAAATATTTAGTGAATAAAGAAAGTAATAGTGCAGAAGCCATTGGTGATATAATTGTTTCTTTAGTAAACAATTTACTTTTAAAAGAGGTCTTGAAAATTATCAAAAGGTTGCCAATGAAAAAAAGCTCATTAAAGGACACCTAGTTCAAGGCAAGCATTATTAAAATAAACTAGCATATTTTATTCTGAAAATTGAAAAATGACACCTAGTCACGGAAATCGAACCCGGGTTCGATTCCCGTGTCCAGGTGTCATTTTTTAATTTTCAGAATATGATATCTAGATAGAGAATTCCTCACTAAAAAGCATAAATAATAGCTTCGGCTATTTTATTCTTAAATATGCAATCCCTTACAATTATAATAATTGTGCAAATGGCAGCAATAAGCCAACTACCAAGTCGGAGGTAGCAGTGTTATCTGATAGCTCGAGATCTTAATAAAATCACACATTTGTAGCTGACGATTTCCACACATCTATCATAGCCTGTGCCTTAAAAAAAATTATTGAAAAATGACCCTGGGCATGGGAAAATTCCTGGATAGCTCAGTGGTTAGAGCATTGGCGTACTATGCCAAAGGTCCCGGGTTCGATTCCCGTGTCCAGGTGTCGTTTTTCAATTTTCAGAATATATCAAGATGGAGAATTCCTTACTAATAAGCATAAATTATATCTTCGGTTATGTGATTCCTAGCATATTTTGACAAGACATTTGTGAATTTTTTAAACAAATATGAGTAATCTGTTGAATTTTAAGAGGTTAAGATAAATAAATCAATTATCAGAAACCATCAAAGAGTGGTGTGAAAATGCAGTAGTTAGGTCTTTTTTTTACTCGTCTAGTTAAGATAATTTGTAACCAATATTAATACAAATTAAGTATATTTACCAACCTTATGTTTATACTTTGAAAAAGAAAAGATTATCACAATGTGAGGGGTCGATTTTTGATATACAACTTAAATAAAAGTAATGTTGAAGTAAACACAATTTTCAAATATTTAATCACACTGTGATCGAAAGTATACAATTAACAATGCCTTTCTACAATAGAATACTATCTTAAAGGATCTGGTGCAAGGCTGTCTTAAAGTGTGAGGTGGAGATACGGGCTCTGGTCCAAAGCCTCGTTTTAGAGAGAAAAAATAAAATAAAAACTCAAAAGTGAGAAAGATTTATGAACAATTAGACACTAAGAAAGATTATGATATAAGTTAGGATATAGATCAAATTTTAATGGACTTGAATAAACAAAAATATTATGTAACAAAATGATTTCAAAAGGTGGATGTGAATATTAGAATATATCTTTTAGACACTTCACTGCAATTGTGCATATTGCCAGGTCTCAATTAGTAGGGTGGACAGAGATAAGACCACCATAGCTAAATAGGTCAATATCTTTTAAACCCATCTTTTTGTCGGAGCTGATGTGTTTACATAAGCATACTCTCACAGTGAGCTGAATTTGTCATTCAGCAAAATATTTTTGCATGGTTCAGTGTAACTTACTTACTCTATGACATTGAGGCACTTAGAAGAAAAGTCCTCCCTCTCTCTTTTAAATCCATTGTAATGTTATCAGCATCTAGGTCTTATCAATGGTCTCTTTCCATTGGATTTGCCAGCCAATACCCTGAACACGGTTCTAGACTCTCATATTCGCACTGCATATCCTGCCCACCATAATTTGCGAGACTTAATTATTCTATGTCTTAAGATGAGAACAGAGTATCTAACTCATCATAATGTAATAACCTCTTCTTCTCCCCAGTATTCTCACCCTTTTTGATTAAAATATTTTCCCAAGCCCATTGTTTTCGAACACTATTAAATATTTTTTCCTCATGTAAGTTAAGGGTAAGGTTTTACACCCAAAGAGAACATTAAGTGAAATTGTTTTGTATATTCTGAGTTTTATATTCTTTAAAACCAGCAAGTTGTCAACAACTTATTGACCAAGTAATAGCATGTATTTACAAACTGTCAATGTACCAGCTATGAAAATTTAGTTGCAGTATAAATACGTCACTTGTTGCCATTCTTGCCGTTGACTAATTCAATTTATGGTAAAGTTATTGTGTAATTATGGCTATCAAAAATATAGTAACTAATATTCTTTTTAAGTTCTTATTTCTACGGGTAGACTGAATTTAGTAATGAAGTGTAAATGTGAAAGTATCGCAAGAAAAGAAAAAAGTATGACACAATTGAATTTACTTCATCATCAAATAGGAATAAAATCTTGAAAAAGTGATTATCGGTAAACTATCTTTAAATAAATTTACCTAAGAAAAGCAAAAAAACATATAAATACTCTTCTTCAAGTTTTGAACAACTCTGTTGTAGCCACTAAAATTTTTTTCCCTTTTTACAAATAATTCATCAGTACACAACCCTAAACACAATTTTTCTCCAAAAAACAAGTATACAGTGTTTTCATGTAAATCACTCCCCAGACATCCATGTTTAAAGATCATTCAATAGTAAGCTACTCTCAATTTTAGAGCTAAAATCAAAATTAAAATATGCCTAGAGGTATAACCATTTAACATTTAAATATAAAAAAATACTTGGTTGATCCACAAAATGATCAAGAAAAGATCCCGGATAGCTCGGTAGGTAGAGCAGTCTGCACAACACATAAAGCCAGATGGCCATAGTTTAAATCCCTGTCTGGGTGTCCTTTTTCCATATTCCCACAAATACTCTCATTAGATAATCATCTGAAAAGGTGTGTTTATCTTAATATAAATAAAAAACTAAATCCATCAAACTGTTTTGGCTATATCCCCAGCCACAGATGTGGACAGAATTGGAAGAAACTCTTTTGAATTTGGGCCAAATGAAATGTCAAGATTCTTCATAATCTTGAGGTCAAAAATTTTCATGATTACAATACTTTTTATGAGAAAGTAAAATGTATTTTCTATAGGCAAGAATTTAAAACTTAAACAGCTGAGAATTAAGTCCCTAATAATATAAAAAGATGAGACACCTGTTTCCAAAGAATCATCAACCAATCACCCACAGATCCATGTAATTAAGGAACAACAAACACCCTGGCTTGAGAATACTGGATGATTTAAATATCTTAGATAGTCAGAACAAAGATCCATACATCATACAAAACAAAAGGACCAAATTAGTTGTCCCAACGAAGCTGTTTCTTTCAAAGATTTTTATCAGGATAACTTATGAATTGAAAATCCTTTCTATTAATCAATCCATTATATAACCCACTTGAAAATTCCTACTAAGATCATATTATCTGTATACAAGGCCGTACGCATGGTGGAGGGAGGGAAGGGTTTCAAACCCCTCCCATCGAGAAATAAATTTACACTAAATAAAACAAACAGTTTTTGGTCTAGTTTCATTATACTCATATGAGACGAGAACAAACACTGTTACAGTAGAATATTCCAGCAAGAAGTGATATTTGTAAGCCTTCTACATAATAATTTATTTCATGAAGTTTAATGTACATCTTGGTCAAGCTGGGACAAGCTGTTGGTATCGATGTGTCATGAATGATCGAGTGCTACAAGCGAGAATTCCTAACGTGCTCCTACAGTCCTAACCCTTCCACAAATAATAGCTTATATTCCCTCCTGTCCAAAAACTGCATCTGCAGCATTTATACTACTAAGTGCCATCAAAACATCTGAGTTCAAAAAATAGCTTGCAAAGTTGTGCTTTCTCACTATATAGTTTTGCCATCGAGTAGTATTCTACAAACTAAGGATTTCAATCTAGAGAGGTTGTATCTTTAGCCAAAAGAACAAAAAAATAACTGTGTGTCATGGACAATGGCAAGAAATAATAGGAACAAATACATTCAAGTTTTTAAAAGGTTTATGAAGAGCTAGACATTAAAATACAAACTCAGCATTGCTGTGGTAGACAAAATCAACGTGAGAATGTACCTAGTGACTCAGCTAGTGACCAATGTAGGATTTTAATGTTCATTCCATTCGTTTAATTATTCAGCACACACATTGAAAATCACTTCACTAAGCGCAACTTGATTGTCAACTTTCATAATTATTTTCCCCAAAAGAGACGAAAAGGTAGATGAAAATGCATGTGAGGTTTTAAGACAAAAATGGTAGCATTTTACAAATTAGTAAAGAAGAGTGGAAGGGAGAAGTATTGATGTGGAAAATGTAACACTGTGGAGGAAGAAATTGGCAGTTGAAGACAAAAACATGTGAGATGTGCTGAACAAAACACAAAACTTACCTTAGGAATAGCATGTCCAAACATTGATTGAATGGCCTTGGAACATTCATCGAGAGCTCAGCATAAGTGCAAATGAAATTAGATATCATTTTGTGAAATATAATTTGATAACATTATTTATGAAAATCTTTAGTTAAAATTGTCAGAAAATTTCTGATGTACTTTAAATGTGATTGTGTGATCTTTTTTTTATGCTTACATTTTTTATTGTCCCAATAAAATACAAATATTTTTTAATACTTAATACAGACACATCTCAATATTCCTTTATTTATCACTATAACTATATCACATATTATTAGGTTATTGTATTGGTAACCAATTAATTATATACCTAATCATAAAAATTGTTACATAAAGTCCTCTTCCCACCCAATAAGGTAGTTATATTATTTTCCTTGAGTTGGCAGCACAAATCAGTGTTTGTCTTTAGAGCTATGTTTGTATTGGCTCTGGAATAAAGGTTTATGTGCAGTAGTCCAGTTGTATGCCCCGGACAGGTTATGTCATATTTACATGCGAGTTTTCTTTATTTGTAGATGAAAAGTTTAGTACTTTGTGGTACTGTATTGCTTCCATTAAATCACGGGTGCATGGATATCCGTATTTGTTGCTGCCCAGTTATTGAACCAACTGAGAAAATATTAGCTGTTTCAGAATCCGAAAATTAATATTTTGATATTCTTTAATATTCTATTTGAATTTATGTTCATTTAAAAAACTTAAAATTTATTATCATTATTATTTATTCTTGCTGTTGAAATAAAACTGTATCATAGTATTGTGTTAAAGAATATTTATAATGTGAAAGAAAGGCAGCGGCATATCCTCCGGATGTTCAAGTCCTGTGCCGTACATCCATGATCATATGTATTATCTTGATTAAATGTTGTCTGTGAAAACCTGTATCTATTTATATTTACATTTTGAATACCCATACATTAATTTTATATATATATATATAAACTAAAAATTAATATTTATCTTGACTATTTTTCAATAGATGTCAAATTGATCTCTTGGTGTTAAGAAATAGCAAGCCTTGCATAGCAGAAAAAACTTATTAATTAGGTGATGATCAGAGTTTAGCGGGAAGAATTTCCTCTGATAAAGACCAGTCATATTTGCTGAAAGCTTGCTTACATTACTCAAACATCACTTATTTCAAATATACAGTAGCCCCATGACTTCTTTGGTGCAGACTGACAGCTTACAGCTCACGTCTTTGAAAAGTTACCAGAGCAAATTATGTATACCTACGCCAAACCATATGATCTGCAAAAACATGTGTTTAGCAGCTGTCCCTTCTGACAGTCAAAATTTAGGTATATACCTAAATTTTAACCTGTCAGAAGTCAGCTGTGAGCTGTCAGTCAGCACCAAAGAAGCCATGGGGCTACTGTAGATAAGTCGGAAAAATTACTCTAAACAAAATATTGATAAGAAAATTATTAAAGCATTGATTATGAAATAATTGAGGGATGGATATGGATACATGACACAGGTCTTATACATTCAGAAAATACAGCACTAATGCTCCAACATTAAATTTTACACATATGCGAATAAAGAGAGAATTGCTAGTTTTCTCACTGATCCAATCATTGTTTATTTATTAACATATATTTTGCTGGCTCTTTTTGTAAATTGTATGGCATGAATCACCCACTCACATGTTCCTGTCCCAATAGAGGCCTTGCGTGTGGGTTGCTGTCTTGGTGGAAAGGAATAGGAGACAAGGGGTTAGTTCAGCACCCCCTTTCAAACTCTTGCAGTCTCTTGCTAAAAGAGGTTACTTCAGGTCAAGTAACAATGCAGAAAACATGTAGCACTTAAGTGTAACCATTGTGGCAAACAAGCTATATGAACTTGATTCTATGAAAGCCTGTACTTCTGATCTAAAAAAATACAATAAAAACGTTTACTCCTTTTCACTTCCAACCTCCAAAACTAAGGGAAACCCTCAAAAACAGCAGATGTCATCCAAAGAACAGATACAAAGCTAACATAAAAAAGAACTATATAAAATGAACATAAGCTTGACCAAATATTACATAGTGATTTTACCATGATTAAATATATTTAAAGTTTAGTTAGGGGTGCAGAATAAGATAAGTTTAGAGATCCAATAGTTCCCCAGAACATAACATTTTTTTATAAAACTTCCCTAAAACCATAGTGCTCAAAATAAATCATTGAATTTTTTTTATAGTAGCTTAAGGAAATAAGAATTATTACCTACTACATAGTTTGAAAATTCAAATTCAAACATTTTTAATCATAGTTATTTTTACAGTATATCTACCTTATATAAATTGTTTTCTTCCATCTCCTTGTGTACATTACATATTGATATTAATTATTCATTGATACCAGTAGGCTTACCGGTACCAACCTTTAATTTTAGGGTGGGCACCATTACATCGCAAGTCCATTACATCGCGTTTTGGGAACAAATACATTGCAGGTCCATCACATCGCATTTCCCCCACCTATCTATACACAGCTAACCCTACTCTAAAGTACAACCAATAAGATTTAAGGGGTGTATATATACAATTACATCGCAAGTCCATTACATCGCATATCCATTACATCATGTATATTTTTAATTTGAAGATTATATTCTTATTTTATAACTTCATCTTTGATTTTCGTTGCACCATAGCAATTGGAATTTACAAATTCAAGTCTCCGAGTTTGTTTAAGGACATTCGATTTCTGGCAAGTTAGAAACTCTCCCCCTTCCAAACAGAAAATTTAAGGTGGGTGAAATACATGAGAGTGGATATGCTAACTTTTGCCCTGTCTGGAACAGATGAATACTTTTTAAATCTAACAAATTATTTAACTTCAAGATGAGAGTCGGGTACACCATCCTTGTAATCAACTTTGCAAACAAGAGGAATTAGGCACATAATCCTTTCAACCAAACCTACCTTCATAGTGAAAGTGAAGCCTCGTTTATTATGTAACAAGTTGGATCCAGCATATTGGAAGACAAGGCACGTGAAAAATTAAGCTGTGTTTATTCTAGCCAACTTGTTGTACCAAAATTCCTGGTTCCTCCACCTTTTTTTAAATCAATCTACACATTTCTAGCCATGGATAACGACGTATTACTTGCCGTTTCTTCATTTATTTGATGACAGGAAGTGTGTTCTTGCAGAAGAACCAAAACTTAAGAAACGGTAGGGCTGGAGATGATAGCTTTGTACACATGTAACATCACAAAGAACAGAATACTTTTGATATAACTCAATTAAGAATCTAGTAGCCAAAGCTATTATTATTTATTCTTTTTAGTGAGGAATTCTCCATCTAAATATACTTTGAAGATTGAAAAAGGACACCTGGACACATGTCCCATGTTCAATTCTCGTGTCCAGGTGTAATTTTTCCATTTTCAGAATTTAAATCAATTAGTTTAACTGTATTAGCCTTGTTTTATTCCATGATCACAAAATTATGCAAGCCCCGATTTTAAAAGTTAAACTAATCTGAAAATAAAAAACATGCTATACCAAGGTTAGACACTCATCCAACTCGATAGTGCATGCGCAGAACCTCCCAACTCGGCCAACATGTTGGGCTGGTCGTTTATTATCTCTAACAAATGATCCAACACAACTTGATGGCTCTGACCGGCTCTCCCAACACCAACATGTTGGCCAACATCCCCAACAAGTTGGGAGTGCGTTTATATTGTAACCCAACTTGTTGGAATCGTGTTGGCCAATATGGTTAGCTGTGTGTAGAGAGGTGGAGAAATGCGACGTGTTGGACCTGCAATGTATTTGTTCCCAAAACGCGATGTAATGGAGTTGCGATGGTATACACCCTTAATTTTACATCTTGGTAGTAAGAGACAATGGAGTGTAATTCTGAGAGGCTTTGGTTTAATTGTTGATTTTCAGAGACTCGCCACTATGACTATCAACCACACTAGGGGAAATACTATCACTTTTAATGACTGAGTTTTTCCTAATCACATAATCTACGTTTTACAAAACTTGCAATACTCTCTTGATCCTTACTTCTAGGATTTCTTGGGGATGTTTACTAGATACGTGATATCCAAGCTTATCATGTCTGCCACGCCACTCAAAATAAGCAAAGTTGACATATTAAACATGTTTTTTACTAAGCCATCTAATTTTAAAAAAATATTTATCTATTGTACAATGCACAAACCCTAATAGGTCCACTAAATACAACAATTTCAAGGCTACACAATTATTACAGAACGCATGTCATGAGTTTCAATAAACTGTGCGCACATCGCCGTGTAATTAGGCCGCGATACAAGGGTGACTGAATTAAAATTAAAACAAAACATCGCTCACCCTATCCTACCCTCCCTCGCCTGCCAGCCATAGCTACTTAACTCTCACGGTAGGGTAGGGGATTGATGACTCATCACTCAATCAAGCCTTTAGCTAGGTTGAATTATTATATTTTTCCTTTGCCTATTCTCAACCTCCGACTTCTTATCTAGAACTCTTGACACATTATATTAGCCCTTAGATGACCTGGTGGTCTAGGGGTAAGGTGTCAGACATCTATGCTGGGGGCCGGGATTCAATCCTCGGTCCAGGCACAGATTTATCTGATTACCAAAACCTTTCTTCACCTCTGACAAGACGTGTATTAACCACAACTTGTAAATGTGTGGAATGCCAGGACTCCACCGTGGTTCAGATCCCATGTTAAAATATATGTCCTACATTTCATCTCACAATCACCCTACCATTTTCACTTTAGCTTAAGAGCGTATAACCCAAACTAGCAGTAAGATGCGGTGATTGATGATGATGATGATGATGATGATAATAATAATAATAATAATAATAATAATAATAATAATAATAATAATAATAATAATAATAGCCCTTACACCGCAACTCTTTGTGCTTAGACAGACACTGTCTCATTATGGCACATATTGATAGTGTGGGTGTCGAGTGTCATCGACCTTAGTTTTTCATTCAACTGAAACTACCATATCTGAACCAAAATGTACGAAAAACTAGGGGTGTGCGAAGCTTCGAAAAGTCGAAGTCGAAGGTCAAATATCCTTCGGTTTCGACTTCGCCATCTACAATAACCTCTGCATATTTGAAAAATTTCAAAGGAAGGATAAAACTTCGATCAACTATCAAACGATTTAATATTATCTTACTAAATATTACATATTTCAATATTTAATAATTTTAAAACCGTTAATAAACAGGATATTAATACCGAAAAGAATTTAACCGCCATGACGTAAGAATGGATCAAAATCGGTTAAGTATATGTTTACATTATTATATTCACTATCGCCAACCTAATTTTGTAAAAAATACAAATACCTACAAAGAAATTAAACCATGGTTACTGGTATGAAGCAGAGAACGCGCTTTAGTTGTTCTATCATCCTAGCTCCTCGCGTATAATGTTTTAGTCCATAATATTACATCTCTTTGGAATTGTCTGTGACAAATTTACAAGTGCATTTTGACGCATAAGTTTTTCATAGCTTCCTCACGTTTTCTTTGTTATTCAAAATGGCTGATACGGAGTGTTGTGAAACGAAAAAAAATTTAATTTACAATTATTATGAGATATAACTCTATAAGGAAAATCTATTTTCGCTTTATGAAGTAGTAGTATTATATTTGGAAGAAGGTATAGGAAAGTGTGGATAGAAACATATAAAAGAGGGACAAACACAATATGGCCTTTACAATGAAAAGAACAACACAGTTCACACTTTACACTGCTGCCAATGGACCAAGAGATAATGGTTGCCTTCTTCCAAATATAATACTACTACCTCATAAAGCGAAAAGAGGATTTCCTTATAGTTATATCATTATATATTCGCATTCATTGTCCTTTTCCTGTGTTTGTCCTTTATGTTATCCTTTTATATGTTCCTATCTACGTGTTCTATCATTCTTTACCATTTTCCTTTTTCTCCTCTTTTGTTTTTTTATGGTTTTCTCTTTTAGGAAGTTGCGTTGAACGTTTCACACTTCTCCCTGATGAGTTCCGATAGAATGAAACCTGGGGTGGGGGGATTGGGCGGTGATGATCAATTTTCTTTAAGAGGCAACCATTACCTCTTTGTCCATTGGCAGCAGTGTAAAGTGTGTTCTTCTTTTCATTGTAAAGGCCACATTGTGTTTGTCCCCCCTTTTATGTGTTTATATCCACCTTTCCTATACCTTCTTCCTTATTATTATGAGAGAAATTCAGATAGAAAGACATGCATATGTAAAGTCTGCAAAATAATTTTATCAACTCCACGATGTAAGTAAAGATTAAAACTTTATTGATAATTTACTAAGCTTATCAATAAGCCTGTGTGCATTAATTATTAATATAGGCCTTAGGTAGCAAATAAGGAAATTTTCCTGGTCCTTGTTACTGACAAGATCTAGATTATATAAACGTCATTTCAGTTAAAACAGTTTATTTATTGTATGTAATATGATATAAAAGTAGGCCTATTTGCTTATTAATTTTTTATACCCTGCATTAAAGAGTTGTTTTTTATCTTGTTGCAGCAACAACTATAACACTACAGGAACATCTAAAAAACATCCTACAGAATTAAGACAGTATGAAAATGAAAAAAAAATAGGATCCCCAAAAATCCAAGGCCAGCCCCTCAAAAAAGTAATCAACTCACTATGGAGGAAGTCCTATTCAAGAAAACAAAAATTGCATCTAATGATCCCAAGGCACAGTCCATCACTAAAAGTATTGCTCTCATGTTGACAAAAAGCCTACTTCCTTATACTTGTGTTGAAGAATCAGGCTTTGTGGAGTTTATGGCTGATACTAACATTGCGCCTCATTATGAAATTCCATATTGGACAACTTTTTCAACCAATTATGTACCAAAACTCTTTGCTGATACCCAGATAAAAATGAAAAGTGTCCTCAAATTAGACTTACCATCTCTTCTCACATGTCAGCATATGAATATAGTGTGCTTTGACTTTTCTGTACGCCTTTCTTTTGACCTATATGTACATATACTGTTTGATTTAAAAATTAATAGTATTAAGTGACAACAAAAATCCTAGGTAGCTTCGACTTTTATTTGCAAGTTTCAAGCTTCGCTTCACATTTAAAAAGTGACCTTCGCACCCCCCTATTAAAAACATCAACAAAATTGTTGAACTTTTCCCTGCCCCAAATTTCCCCAAGACTACTTTAATTTTCCCCGAACCCCGTTGAACATATTCTGTACCACTGAGTTTAGTGACTGAATGGTGACAGATGCGACTGCTAGCATAGCATCCAGAAATCTTACCTCCCTTCCCCAAGGGTTTTTTTAGATTTTTTTAAGAAATATTTGGGTTCGTATAATAATCATAAGTAATTTATAATTACTATTATTACATAAAACAAGCATCGGTAGACACGTGGGATTAAGGTCATGATATTTTGGTTTGGTTTGTCAGTGACAGAAAAGTTAGGATTTGAATTCCAGCCAGGTGTACTGGAGGTTTTTTTTCCTAGGCTGTTTCCCACTCTTCCTCCATGCAAATTGTGGTATTTTTCCTCTTAATTCTAATCACCCCACTTGTGTAATTAATGTTCCGGAGAGTATGAATGAGTATTAAGACTAAGTAATTTTTTAAACTAGGATTTGAAGGCTTGTGGGTTATTAAGGAGTCGTGACAGCCTCAGAGATAAAAATTGATGTCACACATCACAAAAGGTTGTAAACCACTAGCCAAACCTAACTATTCTTTTAGGTTGGCTTCATTTCCTATCACTTACATTACAATACATTATTTTATTGTTTCCACACATGCATTACAATCACTACAGGTATAGTTGGAAAAATTAAACACAACAAAGTAACAAAATGAAAATTTACTGACAACACTGGTTCAATACATGCATGTATACAATATTGAATGCTTTGTGGAGGGATCAAAACATGTGACACAATGGAAAAAGTTGTTTCTCTAAATTGATGAATTATTGGATAATTTGTCAGCCTAGATGAGTAAAGAAGTATACATTAATCTGTTTTATATTCAATATTTTTAGTAGCTTTTAAACATAAAATAATGTTTTGTACATTAGAAAATGTTAATAAGCAATCATTTAAAAGAACTATGAAATGAATCTTAAACTAACACCACCAAAAAGCAACAATGGAATCCGAGAAGACAAAGATATTAGTTTTAACCTGTTCATTGAAAACTTACAAAATAATACTTGTGCTGATTCAAATATTCAAGGTACTTTTACATCAACACACCTTTTTTCACTCCTTAATTTATTACAATTAAAAAATATACAGTTTTCATCAATGACACAATTGGAACTTCTCAAATACATCCATTTTATTTTAAAACAATCAGAAACCAACTTTTAAATGAATACTTTTGCAAATATAATTTATCAAGTCATTGTATAAAAATTAATTTGGTATTTTACTTGATGTTTTATGAAATCGTTAAGTATGTTAAGTTAAGAAGTATAATGTGTACGACACGAGACCCCACCAATGCTAACAATCTAGTCTAAATACAAGGTGTATTTAACAGTACTTTTTGTACTTAGTACTATAATCAAGAAACATTTTATCTATAGTGTAAATGAAAATCACTTTGAGAACAGTTTGATAATAGTTCAAGTAATTTCACTATTCAGATGGGTCAATAAAATTGAATTTATTTTGTTTTGCTATTAAATTTAAACAGATCCAAATTGTCAGAGTAGAGAAATACTGATGTTTTGGCTGTCAATTATAAGACATTTAATATAAATATTCAACATTTAAAAATTTTAGATGTACAAATTTGGATACAATAGATAACTTGCTGCTGAAAGGGTGAAGAAATAATACAAGCTAACCTCTCCCAAAATCTATCTTACCTAATATCGCATACACCAATACCGTTGTTACATTGAAACTTCACATAATGCACTTCCAAAATACTGAATTTTAAGGGGATTAAGTAATATTTTAAAATAAAAGTGTATAAAAATAGATTTATTTTACTCACTGTATTCTACACACTGACCAGATGGACTCTTAATAAGACGAGCAAAAAAAAATGACCATGCAATTATATTAGGCATTATTATTATATTTTCCAATAAGATCAATTTTGTTTTGTTCAATATATTTATATTAATTTTTTAATGAGCATTTAATTTAAAAAACCAAGGTTGTTAGTTCTCAACTTTCTAATTTCATGTTTTAATTCTAAGTCAACAATTGATGACAAACTATTAACCTAAAGTCTATGGGAGTGGTCAGTGTGTACAAGTACTGCAGTATTAACTAATTGTTTGGTTTCTTTCTGGAGAAATGTTACTATTCCACAAATACAAATAACTTTACTAACACTGTGATAGGAAAAATGTACACTCTATTTCCAAGAGATGGGGTTGTATGTGTATACATCTGACAAAGTGTGTACATTATTAAATTTATAAGAAAATGCTGAAACAGTTTTAAATTATTTAAGAGGTTCCAAACAAATTGTTATCTAGCATAATTGTATTGATTTTTTCACCAACATCAAATTAAATGTATACAAAAGATTACTAAGTGTAAGTAAACACATTATCTTGTATTAAACTTTACAGAGATTTCTAGGCATACAATAATCCTGAAATTTTGCTTACTAGAAAAATGCACTATACTTTATTCAGGTTTACATAAAAGTTTAATTGGTTTAAAAAAAAATGATAAAGGACCCCACTTGATGGTAATATTATGACATCATTTTTAGACTTTAATTAACCATGTCCAAATAGATTTATTAATTATGAGAATATAATTGAACTGATAAAAATTTATTCATGGAGTTGCATTAACTAAACAATTAATTTATCAATTATTGTTAATATATTCACAGTATTATAAAATATATTCAGTTGGCCCCAACTTACTATTTTGGAAAAATATATTACCCAGAAAAATGATCTGGTAAAAACTTTAGGCCGGTATGCAAGAACAAAGCTGAGTGGGCTAATAATGCAGCATATGTGTGTTACTGCACCACTAATGTTATGACATTCCTTCTTGGACATATCCACAGACATTTTAGCAAGCAAATCATTACTGTTCTAGTTACACTACTGGCCCAATAAGCTTTATTCTTGTATAAGATACTTAGAATAAAGAAATAATTTTTATCATTTCACCAATAGACATTTTGACCTTCCAAGTATTGGGATTTGAGTAAAGGTTTAATTTACACATTTGTATACAATTTATGGCATAACACATGCATGAAATATGTAAATAGAAAATAGCCAATATTATCTGCAAAACAATATTTTTAAGTTACATAAATAGACTAGTTAAAAAACTTTTGTATTTTAACTTTTATTTGGTTATAAAACTCCCTTTCAAAATTATGTTATTATTAGTAATGAGTTTTTTTAAATATAAAATGAGATGTATTTAGATAAGTTTGCTTCAATCAAACTGGGAGAGTAAGGAATGTCAATGATCACTATGAAAGCTAGTCAATTGATTTTTTAAGGGGGTTAGCCTCAAGTCTAAAAATTATTTACTATAAAGTAAATAACTACTGCCTTCCTTTAAAAGATTGTGCTTGTTTTTGATAAAAAATAATAATTTTAAATTGTGAGCTCAAATATTTTTATATTTAAATTTATAAACCTTATATGCATGGTTGAAAATACATGACATGTTTGACAACTTATAAATATCACAAGATATACATTGTGTTTGCCAATACTGATAAAAGATTTGAAATGTGGGGCATCTATTGTATTATTGTATTTAAAGAAAAAAAATACCATGTCTTCAATCTGCTTTTAGGATAACTTTTTCTTTCTTTTCAAACTTGGAGAAGGCAAAAATAAATTTAAAACATTTCCTCAGCGGTTTTGCTTGTGTCTGAAAATGCTCAAACTCCCATCTCCTCCTTAACAAACAATTCCAGATACAGTAAAACTATATCAGGAAGAGAGCACAATCAACACTAGGTGGAATTAGTTGAGCACTGATCTACTACCAGTTAAAACAATTATATCAAATAACAAGTGTGAAAAGAGTGCATGGGAGCACTTAAAAAGGCTATGATAGTCTTGGATGTAATTTTTAGTGCCACAATACAAATTATTTACAAGTCAAATTATTAAACTAAATGTCCAACATTTTAGCACACAAACTTTTGACAGCAACCAAATATAACTAAACTACACAAAACATGTGACAGTTGGTCAAATAACAAAAGAAAGGCTTTTAATTCAAGGGATATGACTTGGAATTTCAAGATAGATATTATTCTATTTTTAAAAAAACTTTTATTGTAAATCCTCGTTTCTGGCGAGTGTATTCGAGGTGGTTGCGTCTTTACCTGTGGTTGAAATAATTCACATGCGCCGGTACGGGTGGAAGCTAGGCGTGGCAGTGGGTTGGCTGTAGTTTCCACCTCTTTGAGGTCCTGGGCCAGCTGTGTAAGTCGCAGCACCTGCTCCGTCACCTTGGCCTGCGTCAGAGGGAGGCACATTCACCAGCTTCTTTTGGCGGGAAGAGGGAAGGACAGAGGAACCTGTCAGGACATAGGACGGGACACAAAAGGTACCTACAAACTCCTCAGATATTTAATGCATTAAAATTATGTTCCTAACTATTTAACAGGTGGTTTCGCACTTCTACTTGAATTCTGGTAATGTTCTAAGCAATATTAGATTGATGAAATAGCTGTATAAGTTGTAACACGACACAAGTCTAGTTCAGCTGTCTAAATGTGAGAAATTAAATAACAATTAAGGTCCTCGCACACTTGCATAGTATTGTATGATTACAGTATCGTACAAGTATCAGATGTTGTTCTCTTGTCATGCTTTGCTATGGATCTGCGTACACCGACACCCGTCATAGCACCATGGTAGCAGCATAGTATCGTATACTTACAGTGCGAGGTTTTCCATTCCGCTTTGAAAGTGGAAAGACCTGTATGATACTATCATGGTGGTCGTTGCCTACCCCACCACTACCCCCTTTCAAACACTACTCTCGCACATCAGTACATTTTTTTCAGTCATTGAGGAATCATTTCGACAGTTGCCCAAATAATTTCAAGTATCTGCTAAGGCTTAAATATTTATCTTGATCTCTCAGTATAAGAGAAAAGTATTAGAATGAGAGTACAGCTATTACCCTGGGATTTTTCTTTTTACCCTCAACAAGCATTGCAACCTCATACTTCCAACGATCAGCTACCCATGTTCCTCAGTCACTCCCTCAACAATCAATGTATCCTCTTGCTTGCCATCATCAACTTTATATGCGTCCTCAAACAGCTCATAATGTTCAACAGCCATCACATCCCACAGCATTCAACCTTCATTCTCCTATGTTTTTTTCTCAACAGCAAATGCACCTACCTCTAAGGTATAGGAAAACCTTTTTATCATCGTGGATCAAATTCTAAAAAAGAGTAAAATCTCTCCAAATGAATTTTTTTTCTTATTGAGTACGTGTATTCACTTCTTTTTCTCTGGTTCCAGCAACACAGCAGCTACCACAATGTCCTAATCATATCTACGATATCGGTGTGCGGGACCATACTGCTGTCCTGGCACTTTATGTATACGAGATACTATGCCTGTGTGCGAGGACCTTTATACATGCACATATTTCAGAATGCCAAACCACCACCAATCTAAATAAAGTAATTATACAAAACAAGTGGATTTAAATAACACCCATACATTGAAAGAAATGTGATTTAAAATACTGGCTCTCCCATTTGATAAATCAATGCAATCAATGATCAAACAACCATTATCAATTTACTAGCCTCCTGATTAAGATGCCAGTCTAATTGAGCTATGAAACTATCTGAAAAATTTGAGAACAATTTTCACTCATTCAAAGAAACGCGTAATGGGTGGATGTAGTTTGATAAAAATTCTTGTTTAAAATGTTAAAAGATCTGCAAAGAAATAAATACTATATATTCAACCTTATACTATTATTAGACATATGCAAAGGGTGGAGACATTTTCCTAAGCTAACCAGCACGGCTATTATAACCATTCAACGCAAAGTTTGTTGCTATCGTTAGTTAGCTTCACTTTCGAGAAAAATATAGTGTTTGGGTTATTATGACCATCACTGTGTATCATTCTAGCTTCGACTTTGCATCTAGCGTCAACACACAGAATAAAATCAGTTTGCGTCAATAATTGGCAAGAGGGTAGAAATTAGGTAAATTTATTTCACGAATGCTGGTATTCATGACTCAACATTATTCATATATTTTTATTTTCCCAAAGGAGATGATCACAATTCACATTATTTGCAAGAAAAATTTAACCTAACTTAATTTCATAAATCTTTTGCATAGTTTTGTTTGATTACGATTTGAAATGAAAAAATACTAGACCTACCTTATTCAATACACACAACATATTTTAGTAAAAAAAACATAATGGGAACTATGGATTCAAATAGTATTGTCACACCAGGAAATGAATAAAATATATGCCTTATAAAACTATGTCTCAAAAGCAACCCTTTTCAAACATACATATACTATGTGATAATTTTATTAATGTACAGTGTCAAAAAGGCTCTCACGTTCAAGATTAAATCAAATATGTTGTGTGAAGATATTAGGGAATAAAACTAGTTATATAAAGTTGATGAAAGCATTCAAGAACTCATAGAAATAGTGTTTACATCGAAAATTTTTGATAACTTACTGTAAAAAAAAGGGGCATTTATACCCAGTCGGCCTACTAAGTTATTATTATTATTATTATTATTAGCACCGCGTCTTACTACATGTTTGGGTTATACGCACTTACGCTAATGTGTAATAGTAGGGTGATTTTGAGATGAAATGAAGGACCTACAGTTTAACGTGGAATCCGAACCACGGTGGAGGCCTGGCATTCCTCACATTCACAAGATGTCTTGTACGAGGTGAAGGAAGGGTTTGGTAATCAGATAAATCTTTGCCAGGACTGAGGATTGAACCCCAGCCGCCAGCATAGATGTCTGACACCTTACCCCTAGACCGCCTACTAAGTTAACAATAAAGTTAATGAGAGGGTGGTTTGGATGGTTAAAACTAATAAAATGCATATTTTCTTTATAGGGAATTCTTGAGACTTTAGTTAAGTGTTTAAGAATAAAAGGATATTATATTTCTCTATTATTAAGTGTTTGCAATTTATTCACTTCAGGACAAATAGGTCTAACTACTAATTATCGATTTCAGATAAATTTTGTAAACCTTTTATGGAAAAAACCTAGGCTTACACCAAACCACATGTAAACATTAAGCTAGGGCCTCTTTTGGTTATTTAGTCTTGGCTGCAATATTTCATAGGCCTACAACTCACATTCATGTGGATAGTAATTACTACTGTATGTACGAATCAGTTTATAAAGAATTACATTTTTAAAGTTTTGTCGAGGCATCTTAAAGATTAGGCCCACCTTTTTATGGTCTTGTCAACTCGTCTATTCATGTGTTTTACTCAAATAGGGTATAGATTATATATGTCGCCTTATAGAATAAAAGTATTCGGACTTGTGTAGAGGGAGAGTCGGAAAACCCTTAAAAAATAAAACCACCCATCACATCAAGCTAAGATTCAAATCCCAACCTCCCCAACATTGGGAAATTAAACCAATGAGGTGGGTCAAAATCCCAAATAAGTTTAAGTACTAACCTCCACCTACTATAAAACCTACAAACAATTAATCTGAACCCTTTTGAACTCAGCATATTTTCATGATTCTGGTGTAAGACCCTCTGGCAATTTCTTGTGTTTACCTGTGTAATTTTGAATTCCTACCATAAAAAACTATTCAACATATACAGGAGGAAAAAATTCACTTATGCTCTAAGCATATTAGAATTAGGAAAAAAAAAGTATGTTATCTATCACTAGACAATAGATGAATTGTAAAAAAATGAAATTTGGAAAATTGAATAAAAATTTAAAATTCAGAGTCGAAAAAATATAAGTTTGGTGTCTATTGTGTTGTTAGTTTCTAAACGACATCAATTTTAGTAAAATTGTGTATAGGCACAAATACTTGTGGAGTCAGCATCTTTGTTTTAGAAACACTCCTACGGCAAATAAATAGGCCTAAATAATAAATAAGTTACTTTCATGCGTAAATTCAATATCATTATATATAGTATCTTAATAATCTATAATGTCAGAACTTGGACACGCCATTGCCTAGTTATAAAAAAATATATTGTACTAACACTTAGGTTTATATAACTTATAATAAAAACTATTATGAAGAAAACAAGAATAAAACAATAAAGAATATATAAACTTTTGTAAGAAAACCAAATGACAACTACAAACACTTGAATCTAAATAAAATAAAGAAAAATATGGGAGTCAAAAACATATTCACGCTATAGTGTAAACAACTAGAAATAACATAATTCATTTGTACAAAAAAAGAAAAAAGATTGTTGACATGACAGTGCTTTCTGTTGAGTAAAATATGAAAAAAGCTTAATATTTAAGATAAAATCTTATGGTGCCATCTAGTAACATTTATTATACTAACAGACAAGATTTGGCTGATGCCGATGGATTGGACGTGAGTGTGTTTTAGCTATTACTTGGTGCGCCGAGGAACTAGCACGCTGGGCATTTTGGGGAAAGCAATTTGAGATTATACTGGGCTAACGAGATGGCAAGTTTAAATCAGGTAACACAAAACTCCTAATAAATTACAAAAATTAGCAAACATAACCTCGTAACGCAAACCACTCTACTAGGAAAATATTTGCGCTCACAAGAAGTTTGCTTTCACAAAGTGGTTGACCATAATAACTTTTTGACACAAAGTCTGCTAACGATCACAAATTTGTTTTGTGTCGTGGTCATAATAGTCCAGCAGGCCACAGGCTGGAAACAGTTGATGATCTGATGAGACAAGGTGAGGTTATCTTTAGGGGAATAGTGGTGTTATTTTTCCCAAAAAGCGATATTTTACGCAGAAGGTGATGATATTTATGTGAATACAAGTCAAATTAGTGTTGATTTAATAAAAATTATGGTCTATGTTCAGAATATGGCAGCATCGCTTATGGATACACAACTATGTATATTTCAATGTTAGGTTACTAGCATATGGTTAACACACAGTAATGTTTAATTATATATACATACAATAAATAAATGGCTCCATATGACTCAAAGCAGTGCTACCTTATTCTGGACTCGAATCAAATATTCCCACATTGTAAACTATACTAGCTTTCAAATGAAGACATTGCCATTGTGGGCAAATTATTTCCCTACGGTTTGTTCTTTAGTCTGTCAGAACATTGCTTGAATCAACTTTTGCACATAGTACCCCTCACTTGTCTTTTGCCAATTCATGAGGAATCCTCCTCTTTCAAGGCCGTATTCAACCGAGAGATTACTTTACTTATGCCTGGTGTTTGGTGGCTCCCCAAATTTCAAGACACCTGGTGTTTAGTGGCTCCCCAAATTTCAGACACTCTCCTCTTTATGTTTTTCTGATTCAATGTGTTCCATGTAGAAATCCCTGTAGCCCCATGTTAAAGTAACGTTACAAAACTTGTTTAGCGCTGTATTATGTTTTTCATTCTTATTGGGTATGTAATTATTTAAATTAACAAACCATAAACGAAGAAAGAACATATATGTACATGCAAAACATTTTACACATAAGAATGTCAAACTCAATTCTCAATATCATTACCTTCGATTTTTACGAACAGCAATATCGAAATAATTTATTGTCACACTAAGTTTACAATCATGGCTACCAATGACAAGGTCCGTGTATATTAATGTCTGTGCTTAGACAAAGCATGTCATCTTATAAAGGCTGAAAACAAATAATCGATTTATCAAAATTGAAGTTTAAGTACTATTGTAATGGGTAAAAATAGGAATCGTGATTTTTAATGTTAACAAAAAAAAATATATTCAGTTATCTTTTTTTTATCTTTAAAATCTGCAAAAAGGGCAGCCCTGGGATAGCACATACATGCCATCAGTTTCATGTTGAAAATTATATTGCATTAGTGACCGCTGCCAAATTAAAAAAACAAAGGGAAAAAAAATTTGGTTAGTTGGAAAGACATGAATTTGTATTATATGTGTAAAAACAGTAACATTTTTGGTATAACAAATGTAAGTTTTGTATGTCCCCAACTATTATTATTTCACCACATAAAAACTCAAAAGAATAACATAACTTTTTGAAGACAATTTTTAACTGTTAGCCCCAGATTAGTTTGGTTTAACACTTTGTTGGTTAGTAATTAATAAAAAGAATGTAAAATGATTTACACAATATATTTCTCTTAGTGAAAACTAATTCCAAACACTTTTCTTGCATTGACTCCCTCACAAGGAAGTCAGATACTAACCAACCTTCCAAGTCCTGTTAATCATGACTATAGTTATGATAAATTAAAACTTTTTTTGTTGCTAGTGCATTCTTAAATTTCAGTTTATATTTTAATAAAATAAATTAGTGCCTAATGGCTTGGAAATGTATAATAAGAAAGCATAGAAACACTGTACAATAATTTAAGGTGATTAAAAATAATAGCTTTAAAACTAACCAAGACCCTTGAAATAATAACAATAACTAAAAACAATTAAATATAACAAATAAAAGTAACTTAAAAAATTATTACCATTATTATTAATAATATCATTATATATATCTATCTCAGATTTAAACCAGGGGGTAGTCTGGATTTGGTTAGCCATAGATGTCCCAAGTTCCCTTTGTCTGAGCTGAGAGTTGTTGCAAGTGGCTGTAGGGAATGCTCCAAGTACTTGGGTGGTGTAGCGGGAGTCAAAGTCCTTATTGTGGGTGTTAGCGTGGGAAGCAACTGGTTTACCTAGATTTTTGTGGTTGGTATCGAAACGATAATTGTGTATGCGTATTTTCAGAGGTCCTGTTGTGAGTCTAATGTATTTAGCCTCACAAAAATTATATTGAAGTTGGTAGATTAAATTGGATTTGTTGCAGTCATAATGGCTTCGTGTTCTTACCATTGAAGGCCTTGCTTGGTGGGTGGATTGTACAGGTGTTGCAGCGTTGTTTCAAATACGGATGTGAACCTTTTGCTGTACTGATTTAAGTGAAAGTTTGGTTAGCGTCAGGCAATTTTGGGCATACTAAAAGATTGTGAAGGCTAGGTGGCCATTTGAATTATATTCTTGGGGGAGAGCTGAAAAGGCTTAGTGTCTGAGTGAAGGAAATTAGAAGGTTGTGTGTAGCCATTCATAAGCAAAGTGTTGATTCTTTCAGTCCCGAATGGTATTTGGTGGGGAAAGGAATGCCATCAGAAAGGTGTCTAATCATTTGAGAGGGCTCTAGAGATTTGAAGGGTACCATTGTTCTTGAAAAGCTGAGGAAAGTTTATTGCAATACTGAGTGAGGTCAGCATTATCTGAACATGTGTGTTTGGCCCTAATGGTCAGCCTGTGGGGGAGAGACTTCTTGGTGAAAGAAGGTTCCCACCCGTGCATGAAACAACTCTGCAACAACTGTAAGATCCACCCACCCTGCAAGACCCTCAATAGTAAGAACAAGAAATATACTTCATTCACGGTAGGAATTACTCTCTGAAAGGTCTTTTTTCCTACAAATATCCTATTATATAATAGATTTTTCGTAAGGAAAAAGGCCATTCAAAAAACAATTCCCATGATGAACGGACTTTACTCCATCCAAGGCCATTATGACTGCAACAAATCCAATTTAATATAATCTACTGACGTCAATGTAATTTTTGTGATGCTGACAACATTGAACTCAAAACAGGGCCTCCGCATGAACAATATAAGTTTCAATACTAACCACAAAAATTTAGATAAACCAGTTCCTTCCCTTGCTAACACCCACAGTAAGGATTTGGGCTCCTGATACACCCCCAAAGTACTTAAAAGCATTACTTATATCCACTTGCCACAACTCTCAACTCATACAATGGGAATATGAACATCAATGGCTAACCAAATTCAGAATTCGCCCCAGTTTGAATCTGAGATTTAAAATTATAATGATAATAAATTAATAATGGTAGTAATTAAATATTTTTAAACCCTTTTTAATACAGAATGGGCCAAATAAAACTGGCCCCAAGAAATAAAACCTTATTAAATGGTATCAATGCACATTTTAACATCTTTTAAACAAATAAATGATATTAAAAGTACACTTACATTTATTGTTTCGTTATTTACAATTCACTATAAACTTTAGTTTTGGAAATGTTTAGTGATGTAGTGAGATTTAAAAGCCTTTGTTCAAAATGCTAGCAACGGTTGTTATGCACAATTGCATGCGGCGAATCATGTTAAGAAAACCTTTCTTCAATTCTTCAAAACTGAAACGATAGCAATCTCTTCTGTGGGTTGTTTTGGTAGATTTTTGCTTTTAGGGAGCCCCAGAGGTAAAAGTCGCATGAAGATAAGTCTGGAGAGCGGGGTGGTCACAAGTCCTTACTAAATGTTCTTTCCTCTGTAAAATATCCGTGGATTCGAGAAGTATGGCAATCAGCTCCATCTTGTTGGATGTAGGCATAAGAAAGTTCTTCCAGAGTCAATTGGGCAGCAAATTCTTTGTATAGCTGTTAATATATGTCTGTTTTACGTCTCCTCAAAGAAAATTTGTTTGATGATCTGTTTACCAGAAACTGCACACCAAACGTCAATTTTTAAATCGCAGAGAGGTTTCCGATTATGCTTGTGTAGATTTTGTGCAGCACAGTGCTACGTATTCTGAGAATTTACATGTCTTGATAAATGGAGCCATGCTTCATCTGTTGAAATGGTGAGAAATGAGTCGAGGAATCCTTCGCTAATGTCCTTGAAGAGCCACTGACAGTAATTTACACGTTTGCCCTTATCAAGTTGTTTTAATTCACACACAACACTCACACAATAGGGTTTAAATTCCAAATACGCGTGCAATTGTGCATAGGGGCTGGTGGCAAGCATTTAGAAAAGATACTTTGGAATTAAGAGTGCAATACTGAACTTTTCAAAATCTAAATGTAATAATGAATTGTAAACAAAGAAACAATAAATGTAAGTGTACTTTAAGTGTTACCATTTTTTAATTTAAAAAATGTTAGAATGTGCATTGTTATTATTTAATATTGTTTTATTTCTTGGGGCCGGTTTTGTTTGGCCCACTCTGTATTTTATTGTCTATTGAAATATAATTGATTATTATTTCAAGTATAGTCTTTGTTAGTCATAAAGTTTTTATTTTTAGTAGATTTTTCAGCACGCTATTTAACTTTTCAAACTTCCATTGTGATACATCAATTTGGCAACACTGCATTTTAAGTAGTATTTCAAATTATTCTAGAAGCATGTAGTTTCAAAACATACCTTTCTTTGTATTTGTGTGTTTTAAATGTGTCTTCTAGTGAAAAAGGAATATTTCTGAAAATTTAAAACTATGTGAAAATGTGGAAGTGTAAAAAATTTAAGAACAGAAGAGAAGAAATTAAGAGTGAAGAGAAAAGTGTGTTTTTCTATCTAGACCTAACTTAGATATCCTTTAAGCTAGTGGTTGATTTGTAATTATTTACATAGAAGAGGTCTAATAAATTTACCTTAGCTAATATTTTAACATTTTTATACCTCCTTGCTTTCACCGGATGTCCACATAAATTATTTTTTTGAATTCCTTGATTTTTCCAGGTATTCCATATACTACCTGAATTGTTTCATGTTCTGAGATAAAATATGAGGTAAAACTTTTGAGTAAAATAGCATGTGAAAAGAATGAATTGATAGAATGTAATTAATAGCTGGTTTTATAAAAGCACGGTTTCCTGCCAATGAGATATATCACCATTTTCCCTTCAAAGAAAATCATATATATATATATTTTTCCCCTCATAAGAATTTAATAGAACTTCATCTTGTATTTAGATAAATAAGACAATACATCCCTGTATCTTAAAAGGTGAAGAGTGTATTTTAAGAAACTATGTCAAACCCTATCTCAATTCTGCTCTTTAGAAAGCAAAAACACCTAAAAAGCCAAATAAACAACAATTTGATCAATTATTTAGACATGGTGTATCTAACAAAATGCAACATTTCAAACTACCAACCATTCTTGGTTCTCCTTTCTGTTAAACATCATGAAGAGTTTTCTTTAACAACTAATCTCACAAAAAATATTGCTTGAAACTGTTTTGTTGTTCACTTCCTCTTAGAGTAGCCCTTTGTTAGTGTTTCAATGAAGCAAATAAATGTAGTAGTGTTTTTGTTGACTCTTATAACTTACCTAAATCAAAAGTGCATATTTTTTTATTTTAGAGTATTTGAGAAATACAAAAGAGAGAAACCAAACGCACACAGAGAATTCTGTTTCAGATAGCAACAAAGCAAGAAAAAAAAAAAATGCTTGTTTTTAGTTCCATCCGACTACTGCTTGTATAATTCACCGTCACAAAATATTTAATCCATGCAACATGTTTGAGAAATATAAAATATTTATTTATAAAAGGAATAAATGTCTCAGATTTATTTAAAAATTATAAAAATGCAATAAAAATATATATTTTAAATGCAACAGCTGAGTTTAGATTTGACGCAAAATGAAAATCTCCTGTATGAATTTAATGCAAACATGATGGATGTTTACCAATATCTTAAAATAATAATAAAAAGAGATTACGCTAGCGCTCTGTGAGTACTCAAATTTCAAGTTTTGAGGTGAGCTTGTCATTCAAGCTCTGGATAGAGGTTGTTAGTTTTGTAAGATCATCATTTCAAGCTTCTTCATTATGTAAGTACAAATTAATTTTTAGAAAAGCAATGGTAGGTATAGGCTATTTAATTTAGAAATCAGTATTTTCGCTTATAGATCAATTGTTAACTTAACAAATTAGTGAAATGACTAGTATTTCACAGTAATAACATCACAGAGCTCTAAAATATTTTGGAACATAAATTTTTTTAATATAGTAATCCATTTTTAATTATCTGTGAAGTTCCATAGCCATGACTCTTGCCGTATAAATAAAAATAGCTTAATAGGATCGTTTTATTAAATAATCATTATTTTTAATGCAGCTCCTTTATAAAATAAAAATTTCAGAGAATTAAAAATGTAACATTGAGACTATATGTTGATTTTTTCTAGCTTAAGATATTTCAAACTTGTAACAAGGTGAATTATGCAACAGAAAATTTTTCCGCCCAACATAAATAATCCTAATTGTGCTTTAATTTCAAAATGTTATTTTTATTTTTCCATTAAAATATGTTATAACTTATGAAATTATACGTATGAAAATTTACAAACCTATTCACTGCAAGTGTTTGATCCTTTTTACATATTATAACTTATTGTGATAAATAAAATGCTAGAATATTAGGAAAAAGGTAAAGCACAAATAAAAGTAAAAGCACCAACACATATTAACACACAATTCAACTTTTCGATGCTATAATAGCATCGAAATATCAAAGTTTGATTAAATATATGTTAGTGTTTTTAATCTTTATTTATGCTCTACTATTTTCCTAATATTCTATCATTTTATTTATTACAAAATGTTTTTGCTCAATGCACTTTTTTAATAATATTATTATTATTATTATTAGCACCGCGTCTTACTACCCGTTCGGGTTATACGCACTAACGCTAATGTGTAATGGTAGGGTGATTGTGAGATGAAATGGAGGACCTACAGTTTAACGTGGAATCCGAACCACGGTGGAGACCTGGCATTCCTCACATTCACAAGATGTCTTGTCAGAGGTGAAGGAAGGGATTAGTAATCAGATAAATCTTTGCCGGGACCGGGGATCAAACCCCGGCCGCCAGCATAGAAGTCTGACACCTTACCCCTAGACCACCAGGTCACCCACTTTTTTAATAGATATTACATTTGACTTAGTAACTTGTAATAGATGAACATGTAAAGATTTCAATATGATCGCCTGAATACTTTCTAAACCATTAAATATTTACTACTATATATATATATATATATTACATTTTTAAGTAGTTTGTTTTTATTTATTTACTATCTCTTTTACTGTGCTAAAATTTCAAATTATTTCAAATTAATGGTGGATTAGTTCTGAAACATTAATAGTTTGCCTCTAGGTCTGGTTTATAAAATTCCTTATTTCATGGTGTTCATGGTTTTTATACTTCACTTCGCATAAGACATTTTTGGGTGGATATTCGAGGGGGGGAACCAAAAGAAACCAAACTTTTGCTCTAAATAATTGATTTATTAAGTTTTTTACAAAATTCTTTCAGTCTACTTCAAAATACTCTCCATTAGATGCGAAGCACTTGTCCAGACTTTTTTTCCAATGTATGAAGAACCTCTGAAACTCTTCAACTTTTATATCATCCCGTGCCCTCTGCAAAGCTGTTTTTACAGCCTCCACATCAAAACGCTTACCTTCCCTATTAGTTTTTTTTTCATTCTCAGGAACAGAAAAAAGTCGCACGGGGCTAGGACTGGCAAATACAGAGGGTGAGGAACGATAGCCCAAATAGCGGATCACAGACAAGGCCGTGTGTGTCATGATGAAGGAACCAGTCACCTGATCGCCAGAGTTCCAGGCATTTCCTTTGCACATCCTCCCTCAAACATATTTAAACTTCCTAATAAAGGTGCTGATTAAGAGTCTGACCGGTTCACAATTTCATGAACACCGGAAAAAAAAAGATCATCGTCTTGACATTCGACCTCACCTATCTTGCTTTTTTTGTCAGGGGAGGAGAGGAAGTTAGGGGGTCTTCCACTGGCCAGACCTTTGCTTGGTTTCGGGGTCAAATCCGTAACACCAACTCTCATCACATGTAATGACTTTGGTCAAAAAGTTTGGGTCACTTTCAATCTGATTTTTCAAGTCCTGGCTCAAATTCAGACAAAAGGTTTTTTGATCCTGTGTGAGTAGGTGAGGAACAAACTTAGCGGCGACACAACTCATTTGTAAATCCTCAGTCAAAATTTGCTGGCATGAGCTCCAACTCACTCCTGTAAGTTATGAAATTTCATTATTCGTGAAACAATGATTCCTGTAGATTTTTTCAAAGTGTTTTCATCATTACAAGATGATGAAGGGTGCCCAGAAGGAACACGATATTCAACACTCATCTCGCCATGTTTAATGCATACAAACATCTTGAAAACTCGTGTGCGGCTCATGGCATCATTCTTGAAAACCTGTTGAAGCATTTGGTAAGCTTTTGTTGCCGATTTTTCAAGCAGGAAGCAAAATTTCAAATACTCTCTTTGTTCCTTTAAATCTACCATAACGATTTTGCAGGCAGCAAATGAGAACAGATGAGAAAAATAACACTACAATCAAAAGTATCCTTCCACACAGATGCCGCTTGGACAAATGATTTGGGAAGGTCTCTAGTAGACCCACCTGGCGGGAGAACACAATACTACGCCTAAGAACTGTCACGGGCTTTCAATCCGGTTTATTTTGAGTCCCCCCTTGTACTATTTCTGATATACTTGACCAAAGATGATCATAGAGGTAATTATAACTATCGTTTTATTTCATATTAAAAACCAATGACCCCTAACCTTCATCTCCAGCACTCACGCATTACTGCCCAATAATAGTTTGTTTCACTCAGGTAAGAGGCAGTGGAAAGATAAGAAAGCTCACCTAGTATCATTCTCACCAAGTTCGTCTAATTTGCTTTCCCGGCGAGGCTGGTGATCGCCATTCAAATTCTATATGTACATACGGAGGGTGTTTTTTTTCCCTAAATGGATTCTTAATACTCCTCCACATAAATGAGGGTAGGTTCAATTTGAATATTATGCTCTCCACACCATTAGAGTGTGAAAAGACTGATTGGGTAATACGCCATGGTGAAAAATAATATGTTTTAGTATAATTGTGTGTTCGCTTTCTCGCATCCATTTGGGCTATTCATGATGTGTATTTATATTACTGGTTTAGGTTATAAGTACAGTGTTTAAAAATATTTTAATTCAGCAAGTGAAACAAAATAAAATGTATTTCATTTAAAAGCATTTATAAAAAAAATCTAGTGGCCATATGATCCAACACAATTTCCCTGTGATGGACTAGACTGCTGAAGATGGGGAGATTGGGAGTCAATCCCGGCCGAGTGCAATGAGGGTGCATTTTTCTAAATGGTTTTCTACTCTTCCAGGCAAATGTGGGGGTAACACTGTATTTGGCTTCCATATTGATATTTCACGATTAACCTTGATTATGGGTTTTGTGTTGTCTTCCATTGCTGCTTGAAGGAGTGATTTGTTGTGAGGCTGTTTTCTACATTGGTTGTATGTGCAGGGCTGTTCCTCAGAGGATGGTCTGTGAGTTTAGGCGGTGAGGATGGCAGCTAAAGCCTCAAACCGTTATTGTATCAATCATATGATATAAAAGTAATTATTATCTGCAACTCTTAGAACTGTCAGGATTAAAATGGTATAATATTTCTATTATATTATTATTATTATTATTATTAGTACCGCGCTTTACTAACAGTTCAGGTCACACACACTTACACTAATGTGTAATGGTAGGGTGATTTTGAGATGAAATGGAGGACCTACAGTTTAACGTGGGATCCGAACCATGATGGAGGCCTGGAATTCCATGCATTCCACACATTCACAAGTTGTGGTTAATATACGTCTTGTCAGAGATGAAGAAAGGGTTTGGCAAACAGATAAATCTGTGCCAGGACCGAGGTTTGAACCCCGGACCTCCAGCCCAGAAGTCAGACACTTTACCCTTAGACCGCCAGGTCACCTCTATGATGATAAATGATACATATCAGAGAACTGGTTGCTGAGAAAGAGACATTATTTGGTGATACCAACAAATACTCAATTTGTCCTACACTGACAACTAAACAATCATAAGGTTGTCTGGAAGTCTTAGGAAAATGAATAACTAACATTTTTCTTTGTACTTTAAGGGTTATAACAATTCAATTGTAGACATTATAGTTTATGTTGGGTACATGGAGGAGGAGGCATTTAACCCATGTTCATTGTTGTAACTCTTGGTGCACTTCTACTTGGTCTGTCAGAATGGGTCAAGTGTTAAAAAATAACTAACATTATGTACTTTGAATGAAAAGGGTTGTAACAATTTTATTGTATTGTTGATGTTGGGTGCATGGGGGATATTAATAATACCATGTTCATTGTTGTGTGTTTTGGTATATGTGACCCGGTCCTTCAGACTGGGTGAAGCCATTTTGATTGTTATTTCTTTTGCTATATAAATATGTGATATTATGTTAGTAATTTCAAGGCATATCATACATGTTGCTTTCATTGAGCCTTTCTAAATGATATTGTCGTTGGTCTTTCAGACAGGGTACCGCAATTCTCAAAACTGTATTTTCTTTTTAATATAAAGGGTTATGTTTTTTAATTCTTCTTTATTTGTTTTTATTCTCCATCATACAGATCGGGCATCTGTTTTGACAGAGTGAACCAACCAGAGGTCTTGAGATTAGAGAACTACTCCCTAGAGTCTATAAATTGGTTGCCGGGATTTGAGCTTGCCAATCAAATCTTATATTTAAATTATTGGGTTATTTTCATTTAAGGGCGGGTTTGGGTTTTACATCCTCCACACAAAAGTGGGTGCACTCCCTATTAATTAAACCTCCCAATCCCGAACACACTAGCCAAATTAGTGCATAGGCGTACAACCCAAACGGGTGGTAAGACGTGGTGCTAAGTATTATTATATTGTTTTGAGGCGTGATGGCATTTAGTCAATTTGACTATGATACATTAACATTTATAATCCAAAGATAAATTTTACAAAAAATAAATAATTCAAAATCCTAGAGTTAGTAAATTCAAGACCTGACCAGCTGAAAAAACCTAGAATTTTACAACCCTATGAATTTATTAAATACTTATAAGTGCAGTTTTATTTTTATGCATGAACAAATTCACCAATAAAAAGATTGCATTGGCTGTTAACAATGAAAACTAGTAAGATTAAGTGACCATTTTACATTGTACAAAAGATTTTGTCTCAAAACTTGCTGAGAATGCCAAAATTATAAAAATATTTTTATTTTATTCTGAGAGTTCCCTCTAAAAATATACCTTATTTTCATTTAAAAAAATTTAATCCACTATTAAAATATTGTGAAAGTTGTATTTACAATAGTGTTCAACCCCATCAAATATGAGTGATGGTTAATAAAAGTTTCTCAATTTATACATTTTAGACATAACATTCTTATATGTTTCAATAATTACCTATTGCCATCTCATCATTGAATAATTGTTATTAACTTTTATAGAGTTCTGTAAGAAAAAGCTTTCGATTGTTAATATACATTTGTGTTTTTATTAATATGAGACACAGGACCAATTCTTTCCTGTAAATTCTTATATACACAGTTAAACTCAATTTCCCCTAAATAAAATAACTAAGATATGTATCTACGTAGATGTATTACCGTTTCTATGAATTTTATTTGAAATAAATCAAGGTGACAAAAAGAAAATCTCGACACTGGTGAAATAACATTTAAAAAAATAAAACCTAATATTAACAGATTTAATAAATTTAGTTTATCTGAAGCAATCGCATAGATTCGTGATGAGGTTTCGAAGAATAGTTCCTAAAGGAAGAATTTAGTGGTCAAGCAGGACTTTTTTACTTAACTTGCAATTGTTACAAATGGAAGAGTCCTTTCAGACTTTTATTTAAAATAAAATGTGTAATTTCATTTTAATGTAATAGTGATTTTTTTTGTTAAGGTCTATGTGAAATCAAGGTTAAAGTTCATTATCGCCATTATCATTAAATGATTAAATATATTATCAATTTACTGGTAGAAATGTTTTTCTACAAAATAAATAAAAGTATTTAAATACATTATTATTTACCTTGCATTTTATTGTACTCTTGATCCGTGATGGTGGCATGCTTTAATGGTGCCAGATCATCCGGATCAAGCGTGCCATTGTGAATTTGGAGACCTCGATCAGGAACAACGTAGGAGTCCTTGGCTTTATCAAAAAAATTGAAGACATTAGAAATTATGCGGGATTTTGTTTCTTTACTTAAAAAAATCCCCACCGAATCATTGAATCGTAAATAAAACGGTAGATATTACTAGGGGCCTGCGAGTTTGGGGTTTTTCATTCGAGTCGAGTATTTCTAAAAGCTCCAGAGTTCGAGTCAAGTTCGAATATGTTCAGATTATGTTGAGAGTATATATTTGTTTATTTTAAATGTAAGGAGGTATCACATCTTCAAAATTACAGTTTTAAAAAATATACTAAAACACATGTTCTTCAAATATGAATGACACTTATTTTTATAAATCTAAATAATTTTTTTAAGTTAATAAAGGGAAATATCAGTTTTTAATTAAAAATACTTTAAAAACACAATTTAAAAAAAAGCACTAAAAATGATAGGGTCTAACAGAAAAATTAGTTAAAATGTTTTCAACACTAATTTTTAAGGAATTAAAAATTAAACTAACAATATTTTTTTTAAACTAATAAAATGAATAATTGCATGATGGCATTGAAATGTACGATATGATAGTGATGAAAATCTGCACAGTAATATTGGGTAAGAGATATTGAAGGAAGTCAGCCTTAAATGATTGGTTAGGCCTAGATAAAAAAACAACTTGTATCTTCATTTCTTAAACACCTTTACACTTACCACTTCTTCAAAACTCACACAGTAGTAAATTGTTTTGAATGTTCAGAAATACTAATTTTACATAAATGTTTCTTCATAATTATGAAAAATAAATATTTACGAAAATTCAAAACAATGTACAAATATGTAAGTGTGGAAATGTGGGAGGTATAAAAGTGTAAGAAAAAATAGAGAAATTTGTTTGTTTATACCTAGGCTTAACTTAACTATCTTTTCAGGTTGGCTTCCTTCAATAACACTTTACATTATTGAAGAGTGTTTCTACACTGTCTCGATAAAAAAATATTGATGTTTTAATAAGCTATTATTTCCCCAAAATATGCTTCAGTAACTTAATTCACCCTATGATAAAGCTTAAGAAATTTGAAATGTTTTGTATTTTGTTTATTATTCCTTAATGTAATCATGCATGATCACATCTTCTATTCCATTTTCATTCATCTATGCGCAGTTCCACATGCATGTTGTATGTATGGGCTATGGTTAGACATTATTTTAATGATAAATTTACTTCATTTCAATTATTAATGCTTACAAAAATTGATGCTCATACTTTAAAATTAAAAATAATATGACCAAAATAATATTTCTAGTAAACAATATTAAATAGTAAATGCTTTTTTAATATAAATGTGGTTAAGTTTGGTAAAATATGTATTGTAATAATTATAATCGACATTGATTTTAGACAGGTTAGCCAACATCATTCTATAACCAAACAGTAACTAAACTAGAGCTAGTTTTGTGGCTACATGTATTAATTAATACAAATTTTAAATATCTTAAAATTGAAAGCATTTAATATAATAATATATTCTTGATAATAAATAGTTAATTCAACATAAATTATTTTAAAGAGGGACCAAGTCAAAATAGTAAAAAGAATCATTCAATTATTTAGTAGTATACTTAGTTATTTTGCTTTGTCATGGCAATACAGGTATACAACTTCAATCAAGTATTATTCAAAATGGACGATAATATTTAATAAATTTACCAGTCGAAACTTACTTTAATAATGTGAAAATTGAAATTAATTTTTAACCATTTTTTCCGAATGATTTATAAGTGGAAATGCCGATATTATCTCAATTAAAAAGCCTGTGCTTATTATTGTGTTTTAAAAATTGATTATTAAGTACATCAAGTGAAAGCTCAAAAATGACGAGCCTACAAAACTTTCGATCCTGAGCTTAAAGGACAAGCTCAGCTCGAGTACTCGCAGAGCCCTAGATATTACACCATTACATAAAAAATTGCAAATCATTGTCATTGTTAGTTTGATCGATTTTACTATCAGTTAGTTCGCAAACCTATTGTTTTATTCAATGGAGGTTAAATTAATATCAATTCACCTTGAAAGTCATGTCCTCTCCCAGAACATTTGAGAAATATAAATACATTTAAAGTATCATTTAATCCTCATATTTAAAAAATGTATATAAGATTTAAATGTTTGAAATCCAGTAAATGTGTGAAAACAAATGATGAAATTGAAAGGACCTTCTATGGTCAGTTTAAAATTTAGCTATTAATTATCAAGTCGAGTTTCTAAGACCACCAAGTAAAATTTGTAGTTTGTATTTAGTGATATGGAACAAAATGATATTAAAAATAGTTCAAATAAATTATCAGAATGACTGTATGAATATCAAAATTATTTTAACTCAAGTTAGATTATTATTAGCACCGAGTCTTACTACTCGTCCGGGTTATACACACTTACGCTAATGTGTAATGGTAGGGTGATTGTGAGATGAACTGGAGGACCTACAGTTTAACGTGGAATCCGAACCACAGTGGAGGCCTGGCATTCCTCACATTCACTAGATGTCTTGTCAGAGGTGAAGGAAGGGTTTGGTAATCAGATAAATCTTTGCCGGGACCGAGGATTGAACCCCGGCCGCCAGCATAGAAGTCTGACACCTTACCCCTAGACCGCCAGGTCACCCTCAAGTTAGAAAAGTGAGTTTATCTTTAATATATGATGTGGTTTTTTGCACGGATTCTTTTCTATGCAGTAATATAAATTTAAAAAAAGCCAAAAATGAGATTATTTTTACCTAATTGGCCTATACCTGTTACATAAAAAACTTCAATAATGTGTTGTCTGTACTTCAACCTTTGTTTATAATGGTGATAAAATAGGTGTCTATGAGTTGAGGAGTGTATTTAAATCTTTAAAAATATATTGAAAAATCACACTTTATGACATTAAATTAATAAAGCTATAATTTATATATATATATATATTTTATTTAGATCATAGTAGTGGCATTATCTTTGTCAGTATTGAAATTGAACTAACAAATATGTATTTACTTTGTGAAAAATTATTTAACCAGGGATTTAAACAAGAGTTTGGTCAAAACCATTATTTTAAGAATCCGAATCTTGGAAAAAATTGTGAACATAAGAGGAAATATAAATATAAGAGAATAATACAAAACACAAATTGTAATTAAGTGTTCAAATTGTTTCTTATAATCTGTTCACTATAACATCCTGTACTGGTCTGGGGGCCTTGTTAAGTTTATCCTATAATAATTGGTACCGAACCATCATAAGCTCTAACAAATTTAACTTGAAAAATGTAGATATTTTCTTAAATATCCATAAGGATTTAAGAGATTATAGGAATCATCCCTAATTTAAATCAACTTGACTTCTGAGTGATAGCATTATATTCTAGATCGATTGACATGAGACTAATCTTACATATGAAAAGTGTGAAAAAGCTGTAAAATAATGTAATTAAAAATATAGTTGGCTTGCTTCCTATCATTTAATTACATTATTTTAGAGTGTGGGCAAGATGTCATATTTCCCCTAATATTAATCAACACGTTATATAAATAAGTAGTTTGATGGCATTATTATTTGGTTCATGGTTCATTTGCATCAAGCAGTGCTAAAGACAAACCATGGAATGAAGGAAAGAAGAAGCGGTTGGAAGTGTACCATGGTCAGCAATGCAAGATGTGTAAACACATGGACCTATTATATATACGGAGAGGACATCCCTATGCTGTAGCGTTGCGATAAAGTGAAGCCAGCTATGACCCCCTACAGAGAGAGAGATCGAGCCAATGTGGCATAGTATGGCAACCAGACACCAATTTAACATGGGAAGTGTAGGGAAAAAAGGGACAAGCACTCACTTGAATTAGAATAAAAAGCAAATGAGAGCTTTTAGATGTCTTCAGTAAGTAGGGTGTAAATGTTGAATAAATTTGCTTTATTTATATACAAGAAATATAAAAGATTACTTTGTATTTCGGGTAATACAGAGCATCTGAAAATGGAAATTAGCAGAAAATCTGGATTGTTGTTACTGATATCATTAAATTAGCAACTACAGTATTTTCAAGCTAAAATGTATATATAGTCATTTTTTTTAAAAAATCGTTTTAGGTTTATTGTAACTTACCCGACTTAGGTGAATTGTGAGGATAGTAAAGTTGTTATGCACAGAATAATTCCAATTGGGAGGGAGAAAATTGTAAATAATTAGTATTTTCTTTCTTGGTCATTAAGTACATTAAATATATAACATATTTACCATGCTGGTGCAACTCGATGTTTAGGACATCACAATTTTAGGAATATGTAAGGAAGTAAAAATGCAACTATTTTAATTTGGCAAAAAGAAAGAGAAAGGTATGGGAACTCATGTTAAATTTGATTAACTTATTTTCAATTAGAATTTGCAAATTTTAAAATATTTGCTTTGGTTTAATTATTTGATTTATTTGTCAATATAACACGTAGCAACAAAAGAGATACCTGTGGAATGTTAAGTTGTAATTATTCTTTTTTTTGCCTGTTGTGGCTGGGAATGCAATGCAAAATAAAAACAATTTTTCGTGTCAAAAATAATCTCGGACTCTAGCCTATAACTGTTTGCTAGGACTCGCCTCGGTGGCGTAGTTAGCTAATGCGCTAGAGATTGAGGTTTGAATCACTTGGGTGAACTAAGGGTGGTTTTTCCTAAATGGTTTTCCACTTTCCCTCCACACAAATATCCAAAATATCGGCATGCCAAGGTACTGCACTTGAACACTCACGGCCGATATTTCGGTGCCAGTTAAATCTTGTCATGCAAGTTTATTTTTAATAACTAGGTGGCACACCACACAGCATTTTAAATGTTTATGTTTATTTAATACTTTTTCCACCAGATAGCACCATTGGTCTTATAAAACTATTTGTTTTGAGCAGGTGAAATATCTTATGCTCATTGTTTACATCATGGTGTGAATGTTTTTCTAGTTCATGGTTTTTTTCCGTATTCCTTATTTAAATATATTTGCTATTATTTTTCTTACCAATTTTCTTTATATATATTGTTTATTATATTTTCATGTTTTATTCAAAGTTTATTATTTTTAAGTGTTTAGTTGAAATATTCTAGCTAGGCAATGGCTGCTAGGCTAAATCACTGACATTTTAGACTATTTAGATAATATCGACAGTGACTTTGTGAATGAAAGTGATTCCGACATCTCTTAGTGACAATAATTTACCAGATTTTAGGAATCGAGCTGTTTGTAACATGTCGGACAATGATGAGACTGATAAGGATGATGAAGACTACAGGAAGATTCTGTCACCAAAGCAAACTCTTCCTCTCCCCTTTATATGATTTTACAAAATGTTATGTAGTTCAGAATCAAAAACTACAAACACCAAACTAGTATCAAATTTTACATAAATAAAATCTTTCTTACAAGATAACTGACTGATGAATGAGGAAGACAAGGAATTTTTATTTTAACTAATAGATATTTTGAGTTAATTATTTCAGATTTTCAAAATTTAGAATTTTATTTACAAAACAACTAGTCTAATTATTCATGTTATTTTTTTTATAAATCAATAATGTTTACAGTATAAGTGTGATTTTTTTCATGTATGCTAAAGATATTTTTAGTGGGAAAATTTAAAATGCTTAGAAGTGAATGTGTGAAAATTAGCCTGAGTGTTTTGGCTCAGTCTAGCAAAAATGCGCTGAATGCAAAAAAGTTAAGTATAAAACTTTAACTTTAAAGGAAACTAGGAGGACTATTCTGGATCATGTAATCAAAAAATACTATCCACCTTTCCTATACCTTCTTACAAATATAATAAAATTACCCCACAAAGCGTGAAACAAGTTTTTCCATGTAGAGATCTGTTGAAGCTTTGTAATTAGTTAATTTACTCTTTCAACTTATATTTAAATTTTTCACTTTATGTTAGCTACATTAAATCCAGTGGCATCAGGTGAACTAAAATGTCTGAGAATACCGAGAATAGTGGGCCAAGTTGTATTTCATACGGTCTTAAATGTCAGGCTCATAATAGACTGGATTTGCGAGAGAAAGGGTTGTGGTATAAACCTAAGCAAGATGGACAGGGGAGAAGAGGTGGCAGTGTTTGTATGTAGTACATCCCTCCATTTTTTAAACTATGCAGTCCATACTTACCCCTTTATATGTGCTGTTAGATAAACATGATGTAGTAACAAAAAAATTAATAGTTTATATCCTGTATAGTTGTATCCTTGCTTTTACCTGACCAAAAAAACTAAGCCAGATAAAATTTATAATTTGAATTAAAATGTATGACTTTCAATTAGAACAAAATATCTGACCTTCGACACAGATGAGTCCACAAGTCTTCACCCCCATAAGTTAAGAGATTAAAATTAGCCCAGTATTTTATTCACAAGCAGAATGGTCCAGTTTAACTGATAATATTTTGATAATTTGTGAACCTATTTTTATTTTTTCTATTTCCTTATAATCAGGCAATAAATAGCTTAACCTTCTTAACAGACGTTAGCAATTAAACAAAGTGCCAAATCTAGAGTGAGCATACATCTTAATGTTTGATAATTTTGAACTAGTCCCAAAAACTAAGTAAAAAGTTGCAAATCTTACTTGCAAACAAGACATTGCCAAGAGCTGTTACGGTTACAACTCTCACTTAACAGAAGCGACAAGGCACAGATCCCAATATGCTTAATAATACAAGTAAAGGTTTTTTGAATTTTATCTACACTATTTTATTACTGTTGATCAGTCTAGAAATTTAGAAACTCATTCAGATTAAAACCAAAATGAAGTTTGGCTCATTATCATGAAGGGCTGATTTAAAATCCAGAGACTCTAGACATAATTATACTATGTAATCCAATCCAAAATTAAATGCTAATGTCTTTATTAACTTGACTTTAAATAGAATCTCTCTCTCTTTCAACTACACGAAGCCCATGGCTTCTTTGGTGTTGATTGACAGCTCACAGCTGACTTCTGAGTCAAAATTTAGGTACATACCTAAATTTTGACTGTCAGATGTGACAGCTGCCAAACGCATGTTTTTCATACCATATGGTTCAGCGTAGGGATACAAAATTTGGTCTGATAACTTTTCAAAGGCGTCAGCTGTGAACCATCAGTCAGCACCAAAGAAGACATGGGGCTACTGTACATAGGACCACAAGCTGGACTAACAGCAAAAAGTTAGTCACTATAGTAAAAATGTGAACCACTACTCAATTAGGTCTTTTAATACAAAATTATACGTCACTCAATGTGTTTGCCTTCTTTATATAATAGACATTCACATCATACACCTCAAATTAAACTTTCAGAGAAATATATTTAACAAAAGAAACATCAATAATGAGACGATAGTTGTTGTAGTAGTAGTAATAATAGCAGCAGCATTTAGAAACCGACTTGGGCTTGTAGTGATGCAAGACGACCCGGTTTTAAGTTATTGAATTTAGCTGCCAGATGATTGAAACTAGTAATTGATTAAGGAAAGAGAAAAATAAAAAATATTGTATTTTGTTTAAATGTCTCTTTAAGGAAAACTTATTTTCAGCTTTTGAGTTAATTTTATTATATTTGAGAGAAAGAATAGCAAAGGTATATAGAAACATATAAAAGGAAAAAAAAAAATGACTTTTACAATGAAAAGCATTCTTTACCATTTACCTTTTTCTCCCTTGTGTTTTTTGTATTTCCTTATTTAGGAAGTTGCGATGTGTTTCACTCCTCCATGATGAGAATCGATAAAATGAAATCTAGATCAGGGGATTTAGCGGTTACGATACGAGGGTCACGAGGGTTCTTGAGGCCGAGAGAAATTTGTTTCGAAGTTGGCGCACCTGGCGTGAAGGAGGGATCCTAACAGTCAGTTTGTTTGATCCCGCATGTTTGTCGAACATTTTGTTCAGTCGCAGTAAATTCTTCCGATGGAGAGGTCATCCGTTTTTTGACGTTGCAGAACAATATCGCCGCGAATATCCATCGGAAGCTGGTAAAAGGATATAGTGGTGATGTGATGAGTAGACATGTCACAAATTGGGTTAGGTTGTTCAGAGAAGGCCGTACTGATACAAGGCAAGGAGTGAGAGACCATCAGTTATTTCTGATGAACTTGAGCAAAAAGTTGAAGAACAAGTGCAAAATGTCCACCGTGTGATGCTTGACGGCCTTCACGAATAATCTGACATTTGTCAGTCTCATTGATATCATGTCTGGAAAAAATTGGTTACAAGAAGCTGTGTGCGAGATGGGTGCCCAGAATGCTCACACCAGAGCACCGTAAAATCGCATAACTGCCGTGCGTAAATGTTTGGCTTGTTTTGCACAGGAGGGAGAAGATTTTCTGGAGACTATCGTGACGGGGGATGAGACGTGGGTGTCACTACACCCCAGAACCCAAAAGACAATCACTTCAGTGGGGTCATTCATCTTCCCCAGCCAGGAAAAAGTTCAAGAAGGCCCCTTCAGCTGAAAGTCATGGTATTTGTTTTTTGGGACCGTAATGTGGTCCTTTTGGTGGATTTTAAGCCTAAAGGGACTACCATTAATGCAGAGACTTACTGCAAACCCTTTAAAAAAACTCAGAAGAGCCATTCAGAACCAAAGGGGAATGCTGAACTGGGGAGTCAGTCTACTGAATGACAAAACCAGGTCCAACACTGCACGGGTTTAACTAGAGCTACGAACGTTTGGATGGGCTATTGTATTCCACCTCCCCTATTCACCCAACTTGGCGCCTTTTCATTAAACCAAAGGAGTTTTTGAGTGGGAAACATTTGTCCAACAATCAGGAGGTCGAGAAAGTTGTGAAGAAGTGGCTGAAAGAGCTGGTGGCGGAGGTCTATGATAGTGGCATACAAAAGCTGGTGCCCAGACTACAGAAATGTCTTAATCTTGACGGCGATTACATTGAAAAACAAATAGTTTAATCTTTCTGGAGTATACTGTGAATTTCAAATACAAGCATTTTTTGATCCTACATAAATGTAACCTTACTTTCTGGATGACCCTAAGATTTTCTTCAAGAGGCAGACATTACCTCTTTGTCCAATGGGAGCAATGTAAAAGCCATGTTGTGTTTGTTCCATTTATGTGTTTCTATCCATCTCTCCCATACCATCTTCCAAATGTATTTTGTTGGACTTGGGAGTAACCTACATTTTGCTATTAGTCCTGTTGCAGAAACTTTAGATGATGAGAGGAGAATGTTTTAATAGTAGGTGTGGTTGGAATCACTTTATCAATTGTTCGTGTGTTTACAGCCATTGATCATATACATCATAAATTGGCTCTTGACGACATTTTCAAGACTCTAGAGAACAATTCTTAAAAATAGCTACTACTAACAACACCCTCTAACCTCCCCAACCTTCTTTATACTGAAACAACTCCCATCTTTAGCAATGAAGTAAGCTAATAATAATGTTATTTTTTTCATATAAGTAAATATTTATCCTTCCAAACCTCACTAAAGAGTACCGAGCTGGCAACTTCGCCCATAGCCTTAAAATGACAAACATGAGTCTATTACCAATTGTAATCGCCACTAGCTTGTTTCGTTTCTTGGTTAAATGAAGAAATCTTTGAAAATTCAAGGCATAGGGAAGTGGAGAACAATAACTTTTATCCATTTAAGGTTTAATTCATCTATATTTACTTGATGGTTTCATTCCTAATCACGTTTTATGTAGTTTCCATTTATAATTATTGACTTATAAGTATTTAAATTTATTTATTATAAATTATGCCTTAATGGAAAATATTCCATATAATGATTTTTATAGGAGTATTTTAAATCTTGCACCAGAAGAATATTAGAGCTTATAACTAAGGTAAACGCAGTAAAATATTAAGAGGTTTATATTCAACTGAATTTTGGTTTAATAAATCAATTAATATATTTCTTAGAATTTCAACTGTGCTTTGCATGTTGATGTTTTTAAGTATATTAACTTCTGTTTTGATTTAAAGTAAAAAAACTCGCTCGGCCCTCTTCTATAGGACTTTAGTCGCAGGCGCAATCTGTCAATCAGAAATTACTAACCTTATCATATATATTAATCTTCTCATCAAGTAAAATTTAACATTTGTATTCAAATTACTTTGACAATACTTAAGTAATTCAGGATTTGTGAGCATGACAAATTAACTTTATTACCTCCAAAACTGCTTAGACCAATAACTTAAAATCAACAAAAACATTATTCTAGTATTATAGTCACATGGCATGTTTAAATGGCTCCAAGACGATTCTGCCACACAGCAAAGCTTCATTATATATCTTCTAAATTGTATCACTGCAAGTACATCTCCCAAAATATTCTACAGTGCGTTCAACATACTTTCTATCATACATCTATAATATAGGGCCTGTAAACAAGTGTACACACGTTAGTGAACAGACTGACACGTAACTGAGCATGGGGGAAAAATTGGTAACCATTTATAAAGGAGGGGGAAAACATCAAGAAACATTCCCAAACAAAATATAATAAACAAAGTTGATATACTTTCTGAATCTTATTCAGTTACTCAAACTTGTCCACAGCAAAAAAGAACACCAATAAAATATTTTGGGAGGATTACAACAGAGTACTCGCAATGTATGTATAGCCTGGAAATCATGCATAGACGAGAGTTGTGGAGGGCACGGAGGCGGACAGGGGTTCCGGACCAGTTTTAGGGAAAGGAAGAGAAATGAAAAATAAGCACACACTTACTATTTTCATCTCAATACTTCAGCAAGTTGCTGCGTTTACTTTCCCTCAACAACAAAAAAAAGTTCTACAGAAGTGTTTTCAGTTGCACACAATACAAAAACTTTTAAGTATGAAAAAGTAAAACCGTGAAGTGGTCAAAATAAAAATTCAACAAAGTGACGTATAAAATGCCAGGAGAGCACATACACAAATACAAGCTTTTACAAGGAGGACAACATTAAACTGCGCATGCAAAATTCATTAAATTCCTCCTTGTCTACCACTTTAAATGTTTGCATTGCTTAAAAAAATATTTAACTAGCTTATAAAACATCAGACGTTTGTTGCACAGTTATATTAACATATAAAACTTAGATCAATATATGAAAAGAAACTTATCATTAGCATTACTGTACATTATGAATGAATTAAAAATATATTTCTTAGAAGCAAACAAGTAGCAGCTAATGCAATCGATTGATTTGATGACCCCACACATTCATTCAAAAGTAAATACTAACAATGGACAAGTTGATGTAACCAAATAAGATTCTTCCATTAATATTAGGTAATAACCTTAACTCCTTCAAGTATATTGCCTAATTATTTACATCAGTCAATTAGATAATGATAAAAGTACAATAATTATGTACCCTCATAAAATACAAATAAACAAAATGTACCTTTAAGTTGACCTTTTTCTTACTTGACAAATTTCTGAGAACAATTCCACAAGGATAAACCCACAGGCGCTGACCCAAATACTTTAGCACACATTCTGTCAAGGCCGCTTCATCGCTAAACTTAAGTTACTTAGTGAATGTATTCATATCAAATATGCTATCATTAAAAGGCAGTTAAATACCTAAAATTACATTAAGGATAAACACTAGTTAAATGTACTTTGTACTTCAGATCCTTTTTTGGAAAAATTTAACCCTAATTCATATTGTAATGTAACCCTAATTTAAAACTTATGCTAAACATGATATTGTTATAAATTTGATAAGAATGCACGAAGTGACTGCAGGATAGATATTACATTAAAAAAATGTAATAAAAAGTTTAAACATTAACATAAGCAAATATCATCTTTAATAATAGTAATGTCTCTGAATTTGGTATTTCTTTTATACCGATTCTTTATTTTAAAGGGGGAAAACCAATATTAAAATTACAAGCTAAAGAAAATAGGTAGTTCAAACCCTATTAAAAATAAATCAGAATAGGAAATAAAATATTAACCACTAAAATATGACTGCAATAAAACATTGTGCACAATTATAATTAAATTAAAAAATACCCTCAATGTCAGGTAACATTATGCTTAGATTACATACAAAGGCAACAAGTGCTATCTTAATTCTATTTCATTGCTCTAAACAATAGCACTGACAAGGAGCTATTTATCAAGATACTGAAATAAAATACTGATAAGTTAAATACAAATGCAAAATTTTGTTTGGAACTCTATAATTAGTGATCTTAATAATATAATAATTATGTCTAAAAGGAATACAATGTTCACAGCCAATAATTATAACTTATCATATCGAGAGGTAATATTTTAGTCGAATATTATCTTAAAAAGAAAACAAATTAAATTAATAACTAAAGTTATGACTCATTAACCAGTCTGAATTAATATATTTTTATTCTAAGCTCTGAAACAAAATAAGCCTTTAAATTTAAACTCTTAATGTAAAATTATTAGAAGAGTAAATATAAATAGCATAAGATAGTTTAGAAATTCGTAAACTTTCCAAAGTTGTCTGGTCAAAATAATATTTGTATCAAACTCACAATATTTCCATAAAAACGTAGTTTACTTGTATATAATAGTAAAACTATGAAATCAAAAATCTTATGGGTGTGAAGGTTTATTGATTGATCCCCTAATTTCCATTAAAAACGTAACTTGGATTTTTAGTAAGGTGGACTGATATACTGCATCCTAGACTACAGACACAATTAGTTTCATTAATTCCAATACATTTACTTATCAAAGTGACAAAATGTAACAATGGGATCGATTAACTATTATTATTATTATTAGCACCGCGTCTTACTACCCGTTCTGGTTATACGCAGATTAACTATTAAAAAGGCTCAAGTTCCCATGAACCAACTGTATCCGTCCATGACTGATAAGTTAAAATATCAGCACTGCTAAGATACAGAAGTAAATTCCCAATTAATTTTCCACCCAAGCAGCAGGCCCCCCCCCCCCACCCCCATCCCGTGTCATCATAGGGCCTAGCTTGTGGTAAGATATTACCCACATTACCAACATGTTTTGTGAATACTGATGGGCCCTAGAGTGAAACCATTTATCAGTTTATTTCTAGGTTTAACAATATTTAAACTGATTTTATAATAAAGGGAAATTGATAAAACTAAAGAAAAAATGTGGGAAGAATCCAATGCACCAAGGTGACATCTTCCTTTCTTCTGTCTTCTATAGTAGAAGTAGTCACACAAACATTTTAAATCAAATAGAATAATATTTCGACATAGTTGCCTTTATCAAACACCAAGAAGAGACTACAACTAACACAAACACTGAATTACTCCATTTTGAATTCTTTTGAGATTCTTTAAAATTAAATGGAGTAAACAGTGTTTGTGTTATCTGTACTCTTCTTTCTTATTCATGTTTGATAGGGCAACTATGCCAAAATAGAATTTATTCTATTTGTGTTAAAGTGTGTGCTTGACTACTTCTACTATAGAACACAGAAGAAAGGAAGATGTCATTGTTGTGCATTGGATTCTTACCACATTTTTTCTCGGTGGACTTTTTATTTCAAATTTACTCTTAGTAGTTTATTTTTCCTTTTTCTTTAGTTGTATCAATTTCCTTTATTATAAAATTGTTTAGCCACTGGGCCACCGCATTTTTACATATTTAAACTGAAAAAGTTTTAATTTTGTAGGAATGTAGGGGATAAAAGAAAAATGTAAAGGTACATACAAATCTTAAAACTATTGTTTTAATAGTGACGAAGTAAAAATTGTTTGGATAAAATATATTTAAACTAAGCGAAAATTGATTAAATATTATAAAAACAAAAGATGTTGAGGGTAATGTAAGAAATAATATAAATAAAACAATGGAGTAAAGCGAGAAAGCTAAATAATGGTAAGAAATAGAGGAAAATTATATTTAATAAAGGTTAATCTTAGATTACTATATCAATAATAATATGATGATTATTCACCCCAAACCTATGATTTTAAAGTTCAATCTAAACATAGCCCAATTATAGTAGTTTCAGAATAAAAAGGAAGTTTATGTTGCAAGCTAGCATCAACACCAAAATAATGTTTGTCAATAAAACCACAATAGAAGTTTAAGTCTGAGTAGGCCTCTATGAATACAAAATTTCCAGCTTTGGGCCAAGCTTTCCAAATATATAGTAGCTTTAACTATATACTGAGCTCAGGATCTAAACATTTATGGGTTCACTACTTTAAACTAATTGAAGAAGAATCATTGTATTGAATTGTGTGTCTGATGATAAATGTAGTTATATCGCCATAGTTTAATAGTTAATAATTGCCATGCGAGATAGCAAACGAGTGATTTGCTTTAATACATTAATTCTAGAGTTTCAATAAACCTGGGACCCGTGTCCAGGAGTCATTTTTCAATTTTCAGAATATATCTAGATGGAAAATTCATCACTAAAAAGCATAAATAATCGCTTCGGCTATTTGATTCTTAAATCATCTAGGGTTTGGTTGTTTCATTTTTCCAAAAATTATGCTTGGCTTAGCCTGCAATAAGCAATATTAATGCTATAAAACAAATTATCACAAAAATTTAAAGGATAAGTAATCACTCTAAGTGATAACTATTTCTTGTATTGAATATCCCTAAGGATTCAAAAATGTTAAAATCTTCTAGTTAGTAAGAATAAATGTTCAGGGAAGGACATATTTGTGTAATGTACAGGAGTGCAAAACAAGTTATTCAAATATTTTCACATCAAAGCCAAACATAATTAGGTAGATGAATATTTAAAAATATAAAAAAAATTGAAGAAATTTTTGTTTATGAAACCAATAAACTCATGAAAGTTAAAAAAAAAACTAGTATAATGGACCTGTTCTCTAGCATTTAAGAATATATATCAAAATAAATGTCAAGCCTATAGTGTATTCAACACATGATCTTACTCAAGATTAAATGAAACTCTAAGCAAAATACTATACATCCCGATTTATATTACCAGAGCAATACAAGAGCCAATCTTATTCTAACTTCAATTTATGTGTATGTTTTTAGATGAATATATAGGAAATTAGCTTTGGTTATGTACGGCCAAGTAAAAAAATGAGCAAAATATTCCTGCAGTCACAGTGTGTTTTTATAAAAGTTAGAATTAGCGAGCGCCTGTGGGTTGAAGGAGCGCAGGTAAAGTTAGGTCAGTCTGTCACGACGCAGGCCATTCTTTAAAGTCAAACCCCTTCCCACCTGGCACAGGTGGATGAGCAGAGTAGCCGGCACCAGCTTGATTGCTAACATCTCCTCCATAGCTCCGCCCAGCTCCATAGCTTCCGGAGTCCTGAAAAATAATACAAAAACCTGTATTTCACTGAAGCATAGCTTGAGACAATAAATCCCATATTCAAAGGGATAAGCTTATAAAACAAAATTAAAAGTAGTTATATTTGGTATTCATATTTCTTAAAGCCCAATACAAAAAATATAATTTAAGTCATGGATGGGTCAGGTGCACTATTTTACAAATCTGGAACTTAATCTAACTTTTAAATCTCAAATTTTAATCAAAATCTTGGAAAAAAAAATGAACATAAAGGGAAACAGGAATCTAACAGAAAGTTGAAATAACAATTAAATGTTTAATTTTATCGTAGGCCAGTGTGGGGTCCCAAAAATTAAACTAATACACGTTCCCGAAATTCCAGAAATTATTATTTTAAAGTACAGGTTACCTTATCTTCCGCTGAGTAGACGTATACCTTAAACCTATCGCTTTTATCTTAAGAGTACAATCAGGGTGTCTACCTTACTATAGTTTTGAAATTCCAGTATATTTCCAGTATATATATTTATTTTAAAGAAATTAAGTATATATGAAAGACACTCAAAGACAAACAAACCCTATTTCAAAATCATAAAATGATAAAAAGTTAGGGTAGACCTGGGTCTTTCATAGTTAAAAAAAACATTTTCACACCAAGAATCAAGTGTATTGACATATATTCTAGTATGTACTAAGGATGGGACCCTAGGACCTACAAGGAATATTCATGGATTCAAGACTCAAATCATAAACATTTTTTAAATAGGCACTAAGTTTGAGTAATTTTTTAAAGGTATTAAAAGAGCTAAATAGTTTCTTGTGGTTATAACCAAAATAATGATAGAAAAAAAAACCTAACCAAATCCCAAATCATTAATTTAACATTTAATGTAAACAAAATCAGACGTGAAGGAAAAAAATCTTAGTTATTGGGAAAGTTAAACACTTATGCTTACAATATGTTCTAACATTAAAATTTTAACTAAGGATTTGATGGCAAAATGAAGTTTCAGATCTGAAAAAAGTGCATCAGACCCATCTTTAATAAATAAATAGATAAATATATATACACATACATACATACATACATACATAAAGTTCTGCTATAACGGTGCCTATTAGAATGTTTGGTTACAACGTTGTTAATAATCTTTGACCCTTTTTTACATAACGTCCGCTATTGGGTACAAAGTTGTTTTTCAACTGAACACGCGTAAGTGTCAACCGCCTGGTTTCTGTTTGTGTAGGCCTGATAGGCCTATGAGTCATGTAGGTCACGTCAGAGATTTCTGGCCTCCTCCAAACAACAAGCCGAACATTATTATTAACAATAATAATATAAATGGGTAGTTTTACGAAAAAAAATTTGTTTGCTTACATTATTTTAAATTTGGAATATTTTACTTTGAAATTAAGAATTTTTGCACAGGATTTAGAGATTTTCAGGATTATTAAGTTGGCAACACTTAAGATGGTGCGAGTTAAGCAGTTTTGTTCAAGCATACAAACTTGTGTTTATGCATTTTTTTCTTTTGCGTTTTTTTATATTTAATAAATTTTAAGTTTGTGTGTGACTTGTGTTTAGCAATGTTTGTTTTAATATCTAATATATTTATAGTTCACATGCAACTAGTGTTTGTTTTGTTTTTTATTTTAGTTAGGAGTGGTTTTTATCTGTTTGCAATGGCATCCAAACGTCCATGTAATTTATCTAACACTTTAATATCAAAGAAAAACAGACGATCAATTAGTCTGCAGTTAAAATAGACGTAATACACAAATTCGACTCGAATCCTGTCAGCATGGTGTAAACATTGCTGCAGCTTTAGGCCTACCTGCAACTACTATTCGCAATATAGGGAAAAGAGCGGTAAGAATTAATTGTAATGTGGAAAACTTTTAAGGGCTCAGTGTGACAAAGGTCGGGCATACAAGAAACGAATGCATTGAAAGGATGGAGAAAATGCTTTGGTTGTGGATTGAATTTGCAAAACCAACGTAGTGCCCCAGTTACTTTAGTCATTGTTCAAAGTAAAGCTAAATCTTTATATCATCACGTGTTAAAACCTAAGGATGGCGAAGACTCTAAACATTTTCAGTGGCGGCCGAGGGTGGTTAACATCATTGAAGACGCCGAATACTCAACACATCAAGTTAGTTTTTAATGATGACGAGACCGGACTGTTTTGGAAATGTATCCTTGCCAGAACTTACATTTCACATGAAGAAAAGACAACACCTGGTTTAAAGTTGCAAAAGATCGTGTCACACTGTTGCTAGGTGGGAATGCATCTGGTGACTACAAGATAAAACCACTCCTGATTGCCAGATCTGAAAATCCAAAGGTTTGAAAGGAAAGACGAAGGAACACCTTCCCGTTATTTACAAAGCAAATAAAAGTGTGTGGATAGCTTGTGCCATGTTCTGCGAGTGGTTGAAAGTCTACACAATACCCGTGTGGAAGAGGTACTGTGTGAAGGAGAATTTAGATTTCATAATTCTCCCTCACATTCTCATGACATTCCTGACTTGAATGAGCATGTGAAGTTTGTTTTCCTCCCTCTCAATAGGACGGCTCAAATCCAACCAATGGAACAAGGTGTAATTGCTAATTTCAAACAGTACTACTTGCGGCGTACATTTGAGCAACTTGTCGCAGCTACAGATGGTGAAGACAAGACCAGCAACAAGGAGTACTGCCGGAGCTACAATCTCTTTAATTCTATCAACATATTCATGACTTGGCAAGAGGTTTCCCACAATAGCCTCACCGCAGTGTGGTGAAATCTATGGTCTGAATGCGTCACAGATTTTAAAGGATTTGAAGAGATTGTGCCAGGTACAAACACAAACCTCCTCAACATTGCTTGTGAAACAGGCTGCAAGAATCTGGAAATGGAGGATATAGAAAAGGTGGTGGATGCCGAGATTGAGGAACTCAGTAAAGAGGAGCTAGAAGAGCTGGCCCAAAATCCAAGCGCTGATTCTGATAGCGAAGAGTACCAACCTTCAGACATTTACTACAAAGAGCATGGCTACTGCATTTCACCGCATTCAAGAAGGACTTCAGATGTTAGCCATGAAGACCCTGATGTAGACCGCAGCATGAGAGTGCACAGGACTGTCATGGAGGGCCTTACATGTTACCAGGAAGTTTACAAAGAAAAGAAAGTGCCGCTAAGCAACCAATTATCCGTGCATTCTTTCATCCAGTGGCCGCCATGTTGACACATGAGGGGGGATAAGATGAGTGATAAGCCAGTCCCGTCCACGTCCCGAAATTAAATGTATTCCTGTCCTGAGCTGTTTCCAAGATATGAAACTACATGTATTTGTAAGTATTTTGGGGGACATTGGAACCTAACTCCTACACTTAACATTGATTCTTATGGGAAAACGTTACTTCTATAAAGTTGTTTTCTAAAAAGTTGCATTTCTCAGGAACATAACACAATGTTATAAAAGGATTTACTGTGCATACACACACACTACATTTATTGAATAACCTATACCACCATCGACCTCTGTGGTCTTGGGTTAAAGTGCTTGCCTCAGGACTCAATCTTTGTGGGTTTGAACCCAACAGAGGGCAAAGGCTTTTTATTGAGCGAAAAAATATCATAGCTCAATATCCTTCGAAGGGGAAGTAGAGCCAGCAGTTCCATGTGGCATGGTAAAAAAAACTTGGAAGGAATGTGAAAAGACCTCTCCTGGCAAAATTGATAGGTTATTTCAGCTTACTTGTAGAACTTTAGAGGTACAAATAATCAGCTTTGGTGGCACAACTTCAAACAATGATTAGTCAGGAAGTTTACTCTACCCTAAAAACCAACAAATATCCCCACCACCCCTTGACAGTCTATACTTTCCACAAGTTATATTTTTGATAGTGAATTTGTTTAGTAAATGTATAGTAATAAAGATACAGAATATTCAATGAAAGATACCCAACAAATATTATGTTGATAAAAGTTAATTGAAAATAAAGATAATTAGAGTTAACTTACATTATTAACAATTTAGATGATAAAATCCAAAGAGAAAATATTTTATTAGAATGTAGACAAGTTAAAATTAATTCAACCACAAAACTTTTTCAAATTTTGCATTTCATGGTCTAGCACTTTTGCCTATTCCTTTGCTTGCTGCAAAACTGTTCTTTTCACTTCTAATTTTCTTATTTCTTCAGATGCTGTTTTTCTTTTTTTGACTTAAGTCTTCTTCAATTTCTCTCTTCTTTTCAAGCGCTTTTCTTATTCCTGATGCATTCCTCACAGCATGAATCATCTTTTTTGAAAATGTGATCATTAGTACTTGAGCATATAGACAGAACTGGTAGTAAGTATTAGTAGTATTAAATCTGAGGTGGTGGGAGTTTAAGATGGACAGGTCCCCAGCAATTCCTCCGCTAGCTTTCAGGGTGGTTGCCCTTTCCTGTGTCAGGGCATTGTAGTGTGTTGATTCTATGAAGCAAAGCTTGTTGTGCTCCTTTCTTAAGTTCTGGGTAGTCTAATGGAGTTGAGTTTATTGATAAATACCAATATTTTGATATGAAGTTATTGAAGGAAGCTTTCATATTTTTTTCATGCAGTTAAATTAGATTTTACTAACAAAATATTTCATCACTAAACTAAGTTAATTTTTGTGTGTGAAAGGGGACCCTCAAAATTCAATTTCCACAGACGTTGAATCCTCTAAGTTGACCAGTAAACTATAAAATCTATATCATAAAAGACTAGAGGTAAAAATGTTACTTATCTCTATCTGTGAGGCAGCGACCTAATCTCTCAATCCACCCTGTGTTTTATGACCTGCTAATAAGTACAGGCGTAGCTTTCTATAAACTTAAAAATCCTTTCTTTTTAACTAATTGATAAATGGTGAATATTTTTAAGTTAACATTTAATTTTTACTCTTCTACGAGGTTACCTCTAAAGAAAGGCCTCTTGGGTCCCACCACATGAGATGGCTCTGAGCTATTATAACAGCCAAAGTGATGAGAGCTTAGTATTAAAATAAAGAATAGTAAAAACTAACATTTCAACTAAACGATTTTTCTAAATATTGGCAACATGTTGACAGTTTTCCATTAGTGAGTGGTAGACATCAAAGGAATGTTGGTAACATGTTGGCGGCATTGTTGAGGTTCATCTACACTGGGGCAACATAGTAATCAGAGTTTAGTTTGCTTGGAGGCTCCGCCTGAGAAAATTGTCTTCGTTTGCACTTTGTGAATTTGGTATTCTTAAAAGCCCCTGATAATCTTATCTTACCTCTAGAAACTCCATTCTCATCACATTTTAGATTCCGCAATAAATCTGGTCAGGCATACCTCTGCCGACTGTAGAGAAGTATGAGCCTAAAATCGACGTCTAGTTGGACGCACACTAAAATATTACAACATTTATTGCATCTGCAAGCAGCATTTCTTCCGGTCTCAGCATCCTGTACTCAACTATAGTCTTATTTTTTATGAGCAAACTTCGAATGACGATTTTGATAGAAAGTAACTAACATTTTAAATTATAAAAAAAAAGTTTTATTTGATTTATTTACTATGGATAATAAATCTAAAAGTTTAAAAAAAGTTTTACACAATACTTCATAAAAAATTACATTAGGATTTTGTAATAACATATCTTAAATACATCAAATATATTTTGAGCTAATAGATTTCTAATACAATATAATACTTAATAAGCCGCGTGTGCATTAATCAACCTAGTGCCTAAGTGACAGATTTACATAGCCTTTGGTGTAGGGATAAATTTTGGGAATCTAGTAGCTTACACAAAAATTCTTAACGTTTTCTTCTATAAAAATAAACTGTATGTCCTGGTAATATTTATTTGGTCTGGATATCTTGTTGAAGACAAAATGTCAACATTCATACAATTAGTTGTTGCCAACAATGTTGCTTATGTATACATGCACCTTAAAAGTTGAGAATGAATTATATTTATTTTAACCAAAGAGAAATATCTTATTTATAGATTTACAACCATGAATTAATTAAGATTTACATGGGGATGTAATCAAACAATGAAAAGCGATAGTCACGATGAAAATGGAGTTTTAGTTGAAAAACACTATTTTTGCCAACATCCTGGAGAATTACCTGATCTTTAAATTGAGTGTTCGTTTGTCAAAATATATTCAGTCATTTTCTCCGAATTTCTATTACTGTAAATAGGATTATCAAATTATACATCAGGAATTATACGTGTTTGTATTCCAAAACACACATTGCCAAGGAGATTTAGTTAATTTCTTATTCTTTATAAACACATTGTTGACAAATGTAAATCTATTTGAATTGATACAAATATAAGATGCAACAAACAACACCTAGAGTTGGGTCTTTAGGCACTACCTAGTTCACTAATGAGATGACATTGATTATATGAAAAACCTACATTTATAGTTAATATCCTAAGAATTTAAAAAAACTAACAAAATAAATTACCCATTCCAAAACTCCTAGGCAACAGACATACATACGGAGTTTCATGAATACAGACCGAAACTGTTTTTAAATGGTATAAAATAGAATATAGACATAGATAACGAAGGGAATTTTGACATTGGTGTAGGTATGCGGAAATTGTTTCCTCCATCGTCGTTAGTTAAAATTAAGGATAGCTCCATTTTTGGTTATGTGAGTTATTACTTTAGTGCAGTGGTTCATGAACGTTTTTGCTCGCAGACCCCTTTAGACCTTGTAAAACATCCATGGATACTCACATTAACTTAGGCTGTCCGGATGATTGGTACCCACTGTTAAAAATGTGTATTATAAAAAATCCAGCCGAACACAAAAAGTATAAATTAAAAATTATGTACTGTACATTTAATATTTTTTATACGTTACTAGTGTGAATAATGGTGTTGTGTCTTCGTCTCACAGAGTTATTTAAAGTTGGGAGTGGTTATATACAACTATTCTCATGTCGGGTGTGACATTCAGTCAACAACAATATTTAGATTTTGTTACCGCATAGCATAAAAACTGAGCTCCGCACACTTAAGTTGAAGGAAACCGTAAAAGTTTAAGTACTGCCCATTTAACCACCTGAGGAATTAATGAAGGAGAATGAGAGAGGGAAATAATTTCACTACAAAAACTAACAAGAATAATTTTGGGCGTAGTGAGAAGTTCAAAAATATGCAAGGAAATATTGCACCAACAGTGTAATTGCAGTGACTCAACCGGAAATAAAGATATTCAAGAGGGGGTTAAATTAATTCGCGGATCCCCTGGGTATTGTCCACGGATTCCTTGGGATCCACGGAGCAGTTTGGGAACCACTGCGCTTAGTGTGTTGATTTTTGTTTAGTTTTTTGCTTCTAGAAGATATTTTATGGTTGAATTGTGTTGACCATATAATTCATATTAATGAATAAGAACTAATGTACATATTTAAGTATGAAATGACTAAATGGTCACACAGAGAACAGAGTGAGGTAGATAGGTTAGATATTACAGCAAACATATACTTTAATAGGGTTAGTGAGTTCAAATATTTAGAAACAATTTTAACTAGTGATAACAATATTGGATTGTATATTAGGAAAAGAATACATTCAGAAAATACTTGTTATTACTTGGTCAGTAAGTTGTTGGTGTCTCGCCTGCTTTCAAGGACTGTAGAATTCAGAATATACAGAAATTTTATTAGATACTAGTTAAAAAATAGGTTTAGAAGTGAACAATGAAACGGCCAATTATGGTCAGAGATGATAATTTAGAGATTACTACAAACAATGAATGTGGTTAATGAATAGTAGGGTTGAAATAGGGCAAATAATACAGTCAGGAAATGCTTGTTATTAATCATGGTTTAAATTAGGAGGGATAGCCAGCACACTTACCAAGGTGATACTGGACAAGCTTTCACTGTCACAGACAGCTTCATCAGGTCAGGAGAGTAGACTGATGTTTTTGGTTAAACTGTAAGGTTGACTGTCCACCTCATTTTAAAACATCAAGAATATTTAGGAGAGTCACAAACCTCCTCCTAAGTCAAACTAATTGAACTCATCACTTGCATAAACGAAATAAGTTAGTGGTGTTAAACATGCCTTAAGAAAATTTGGTTTTCCATTAACAAAAAGAGGGGTGGATAAGTGGTCTGTTAAAAAAAATTCTTTCTCTATTGAATTTTTTTGGGATCACCTAAAACTTATTCAGCCGTCACCTTCGAGGTACTCTCCTTCTTGGTTGGTACACCACTCACAACACTTTTTACTTCTTGAAGCAGTCATGATAAAGTTTTTTTAAAGATCACTCATAGGTCTTGTAATGATATTTATTTTCCTGTCTTTATTAATATTTAAGATCATATTTTAGAGTAAATATTTTCATATTTCTTCTTTTCACGCAGTAATTAACCCTTTGGTGAGTATAGTTTTAATATAATACCATATCCCTGTGGAGTGAGGTTTTTGGTGAAAATTAAATATATTTTTATTCTTGCATATTAATTTTAAAATTATGTATTGCAGTTTCCAAAGTAGTTATAGAATTTAAAAAAATAATATCTAGGAGAAAATTTACCATTTCAAATACAATTCAGAGAGTTTAAAAATTTGTTTTTGTGTGAAATGGCTGGATGAAAAGTCCTATATCATATTTCACACAGTGTCTTTCCGCTTTGACTGTGAAAATTGGCATTATTTTGCCACCGAAATGTGTCATGCATTGTTGGCTGAACATTTGCTCTCACCTGTATTTGTGTCATATTGTTATCGACATCAACTTCATGCTCAGGTTCCCGCTCTTTATTTATAAATCTGTGAGTTTTCCTCCATAAATAAAACAATAATATACACTAAGGTATAAACAAGAATGTTCATGTGCGGCCACTAACATTATAAACAATGACACAGCAAAAAAAAATTCACAAATTAATCATGTGGAAACACAACTTCTAAAATAAACATCGATTTAGTCAACCAGCTGATTATTATAACCGTCACGCACAGCTATGACATCTATGAAAGAAGAATGTTTTGTGTAAAGGACAGTAGAGTAATCTATTAGCAAATATATAAACTAGTAAATGCCTAAAAATAGTTTCTTTAACATAACATAGATAGCAGCAAAGCATTAACATGGTTGAACGTTTATTTACGGCCATACTAATTTAGACAAACATGAAAACGTATATTTACGTGCATACTCCTAGGAAGCCATAACAAAATGAACGTAAATATACGTTCATACTCACCAAAGGGTTAATAAAAGGTGCAGAGTAAAGCCTTGTACATTTTCAGTTTTCGCGCTCGTGGAAAATAACCCCATTGGTCAATGAAAAGAAATCAAGTAGTGATCTGGGTTCGAGAGTATAAAACTATAGGGTTCACAGTCCTCAGCACAGAAAGATGCTAGTCTTGTAAAAAGGTTGACCAGGCTTGGATGTCTAATGGAGTAGACGTGTTTTGGACGATCAGATAAAAATGTATGAATATATGGGCATTGTATTTAATGAATATTATGTACAATGTTTACACGTTTGACAAAACTGGCTCAACTGTAAATTTAAATTCATGTGAAAATGAACTAACTACCCTCTGAATCATCTTGAGAAGTTATTAGTATCTCTAAAATAGCACCCATTCGTATAAAAAGAGTGTGAAAAAGATAAGTAAGTCAGGGATCCAGGGGCAGTCGTTATTTAGAGTCTGCCTGTGATTTTTCCTCGATTTCTTCAATAGAGTTGAATATTCATCCTTCCAACATGAATTATAGTTTTGGGATGAGGGGAAGGTGAGGGGGTCGGGTCAAGTGAATAGGGAAGCGGGGTAAACACAATTGTCTCAATTTTGGCACAAAAGTCATGAATCAGCAGCAATGTATGTGCAGGCCTGTTGTCATGATGAACTAAAAAAATGTTCACAGCTCAGGTCTTTTTCTCCTTACATTTTTTCTCGGGCGTCTCAGCACTTATTAGGGAGTCGAAGGATTCAAGGACCCATCTTTGCTAAAATGGTGATCAATCGATAGTTTCAAATTACTACGGTTGATGAGTTATTAGGAGCTCAACTTGATATTTTATGCTTTTTTCATACCTAGGTAAAGAATGTCTCTTAATTTTTCCCTTAAACCCTTATAACTTGTGAACTGTATTTGATGAAATAGTGCAATAAAATGTTGATGGTATAATGAACTTAATAAACCGAATGAACTTAATAAACAGTGTAATACTTTCTTCTCAAAATAAATGAGAAAATAAAGATCATCACTAAGTACTCACCTGTCCATAGCTGTAGGCACCATATCCACCATAGTCACTTCCACCAGTCTTGGCTGCAGCCGCCGCACCAGGAGCTGCAGGTCCTGGTCCAGCAGGGGCAGTGGGGCCTGGTGCTGCACCCCGAGAGTACATGTCACCTGGAACAAATTACATCAAGCTAAAATAAGCAGAATTCCAGCAAACCTTCAATGGACAGTTAATAAACTTAATACCAAACATTTTTCAAACAATGCATGACAAGACACAAAAAATAAGTCTCAAAAAAGAATACTAATTTATATGTGTAGTGACATCCTAATTGTGTGTGTGTATGTACAATACATGAAGATGGGTTGTTTGGTTTGAGGGCAACTGCGTGTCAACTGATGTGTCGGCAATGAGATGGTAACATCTATGTACGAGTGGGGTAACATCGACTGAGCTACAGGAGGGGGGTTTGTCAGGGTGACTAGCTACGACAACTGGACCATGCGAAGCTACTCACCCTGCGGGCCGGAAGGCCCCCCTTGGGTGGGACCGGGAGGCCCGCCCTGAGCTGTGGGGCCATTCTGGGGCATGTTCCAGTTCCAGTTACCCCCGTACCCTGACTGGGGGCCTGCTTGTGGGGGACCTGCAAACCATAACACACCTGCTCACACAGGGTTGCCAACAAACTCCCTAGACTGATATATTATACAAATGGTGGAGCTACTGACAACATGCATTTAGTTTGTAGGTTGGCTAATATGTTATTGATGAGGAATATAAGAAGAATGTAGTGCACAAATGAACGTTTGTCAGTAGATGTCAAGTAGTAGTAATAAATATTTGCAGCAACACATAAAACGAAGTTGTTGTGATAGCCATGAAAAGTTATGTACAAAATGAGGGCAATTAATTAAATTAAATCCACAGCTGGAGTTAATCAAGGATGACAATGGCTATCAAAATCTAACTGGAGAAGAAATTGCAATTAGTGCAGTGGAATTACTTGGTCCAAGGTTGAAGATTGAAGAAGGTGACAAGGATATTAATGAACCAAATATAAAGCAGGGTGATGCAAAAGAACCTTAAATGATGTAATTGATACCATTCAAGAGTAAAAATAAAAGCAATGAGTAGCAAAAGTTCACAAAAGAATATTAACAACTTCTCAAAACCACGTCCTACCTTCAAGTGCCACTTGTTCAACAGATCTTTGACCATTCAAATACATTGTGTTTTAAATCTTATTAGAATTTTGTAAGCAACATACTGCATAGCCCAACAAACAAATATTAGTATTTATAACATAATTTAAAATATACTGAATTTGTTATAAATGATGGGTTTTAATGCACTTCTTAGATAGATAAAATAGTTTTAGATTAGGATGCAACGAGGAGATTTCTGCTCCCCAAATAACTTAATATTTGATTTTCGCTGATTGATTAAGAAATACCCCAATTTCCCTGGCAGTTTATAAATTATTGTGACTTTTCAATACATTCACTGGTTTTAGCTACCCGTCTAATACAGTGAAAGCACAGATGATTAAGTAATATTGTAATAATATGAGATTTTAAAGGTATATATTAATATTTTGTTAAAAAACATTTATATTAATAAATCTCAAATGGTGTACAAATGTATGTATGACCAGAGGATTTTTCATACTTCCCAATGAGATAGAAAGCTGAAATTTGGCAGAAAAGTTGTAGATGTACAACTTAACAGTTGCATCCAAAACTAAAATGTATAAAAAAAACTTATTTTATAAATTTTTTTAATATAATTTACTAAATCATTATAATTCATTTATAAGTTATTTAAACCTAAAGTCAAAGAGAAATTAAATAACATATTTCATTCTTCAACCTTTCCTGGCCAGTCATCTTAATATAACAAAATTTACCTTGGAAAAAGGTTTTCCTTAACGAAAGACATTATTATATAGTGACCGTTTTTATGGTTAGATTGGTTCTAATTCCATGGTGTCTACTCAACTCAACGAATGAAATTCCCAACTTTTACCCCCGATTATTTCCTAAAATTCCTGACTCAAAAGTATGTCACATCCCAGCATACCGGTAGTCTACCAGGAATTAAAAAAATTATAAAATATATTACACAATAACAATATAAAAAAGTTTGAATCACATTGTATTTTATAGATTTAATGATATCTTATATTTTGAGTAAAACATTTTACCAGGTATTTTTTGTAAGTCTATCAAATTCCCGACGTTTTCCCTTTTTCCCCCGACAACTTCAAATTCCCAGCTAATTCCAGCTTTCCCTGATGGTAGACACCATACCATGTATTCACATAGAGTAGCCCGATGGCTTCTTTGGTGATGAATGACAGCCCACAGCTGACAGTCAACATTTAGGTATAAGCCTAAATTTGTACTGTCAGAAGTGACATCTTCTGAACACATGTTTTTGCAGATCATATGGTTTGGCGTAGGAATATATAATTTGGTCTGGTAACTTTTCAAAGCCATCAGCTGTCAGTCAGCAGCCAAGAAGTCATGGGGCTACTGTAGTTAGTATAAAAAGTATTTTGCTGCCACTACAAATTACACAGATGTTCTAAACTCAATTGATTTTTAGTAGAGAATCGAGAATCCTTGATATTTGAGATTAATCAGAATATCACACAGTCGATAGGCTGTGTGGTCTAACGAGCTAATTTTGTGTTAGACTATATTTATATTGCTGAAGACAGGGAGAGATCCCAATCAGGTGCATTGAGGGTTGTTTTTCCTGAATGGATTTCACTTCCCACCACACTAATGTGAATGCATTTCCTCTAAATTAAGCCTTACTAATCCCTAGCCCTTTAGAGAACCGCACCTTTTTGGAACCCAGTAGATTTTTTTAAAAACTAGTGGTAAAAATATGGTATTGAGGCATTTACGGACCTCAAAAAGTTAACCATTTAGCAATTTACCAACAAAAAATTCCCCGGCTTTATTTTACCCCTTCCTCAATTCCTACACTTTCCCAAGTTTTTCCTTACCAATTTCTCATTACCTGACATTTACCGAGTGGTGGCCATCCTGAATAAATATCTAAATCAATATTGAGTAAGATAATCTGTGAAAATTGCATTGGTCTGAAAATTATGATTTATAAATTGTACCCCAACAGAGTCTTGACGAGATAAGGGTACTTCTAGCCCTATTCATCCTCATAGGTATTGTTTCTAAACAAAGCATAAATATTTATTTAAAAAAAATATACTGGAGATTCCTTATTTCCTAATGTAATGATTGAATAGAGGTTCTCACTACTCTGCAAGTACCACACACACTAACCATCATTTAGGAATGAAAGCAACTAGGCCCTTATTTATCATAGTTAGCTAAAATGTTTAGTTAATTGTTTATCATTATTAGCACCGCGTCTTACTACCCGTTCGGGTTATACGCACTTACGCTAATATGTAATGGTAGGGTGATTGTGAGATGAAATGAAGGACCTACAGTTTAACGTGGAATCCGAACCACGGTGGAGACCTGGCATTCCTCACATTCACAGATGTCTTGTCAGAGGTGAAGGAAGGGTTTGGTAATCAGATAAATCTTTGCCGGGACCGAGGATTGAACCCTGGCCGCCAGCATAGAAGTCTGACACCTTACCCCTAGACCACCAGGTCACCCCAGTTAATTGTTATTGTAGGCCAATATATTTGGTATAATATACATTTTTTCCCCACTAATAGTTTTTAAGTTACAAAACATTGTGTGACGCGCTTGAACTAATGCACTACAAAAAATAAGTCAGCCACAGGAAGGATTTCAGTTACTGTGTAAGTCAGGCTTGAGAGGTTAATGTAGCTTTGAAATAGGCTATGATCATGTAATTCAGAAGTGCATACTCATTTGAACTTTTTTTTTTGTAACAGATCAAATCAATAGCTTGATCTTGTCTGAGTGATCAAAATTTGGAGGTAAACATACAAATTACCATTTCCAGCAATGAGACTATTAAAAAAACAAGTGTTTCAAGCCCCCTCCCCCCCACCTCTTCACACTCTTTTGTAAACATTAAAATCTAGTGAATAAGTTTAGTGAAATTGTGTTTATTTTCTTAGGGTACTTAATTACAAATTTACATTTCAATTTTGGAATAGCGCTTCTGTAGTACTTAGCATTTTTGAGGTTATATTTTTAAAACACAATAACCTGCTGAATCTAACTTAAAGAGTAGCTGTGTTAAGTTTTAATGTATTGTGAGTATGCTTTTCAAGCATCATTTTTCACTATAATTTATAGTCCTATTGGAAATATTAGTATAAGGAGGGAATAACAGTTGGGTGTTTGGCCAAAAGGAAGGATGGAAATGCTAATGTTAAAGTGGCCCTGAGATGTTAGATTGTACACCCCTGGTCTAAGGGACCAGACAGAACTAACTCAAAATTGATTAAAATAAATTAAATATCTTTAACACGTTATTGTATTCTGGCAATCTTAGAGAAATATTAACACATTTAACTATTGCAAGTAATTGAGACAAATCTGAGAAATTCAAATACTTAATATGTTTGGAAAATTTTATAAATAAAATTCCCTCAGTTAAGGTAGCTTTATAAAATTAAATTAAAAAATATTACATTTATGTTTTAAATTAAAACACAAATAGAATTAGTTATGTTGAGGAAAAAACTGTTTTTATCTAAAAGGTTCTGTTTAACTTTGAGAAATATACTCGGAAACTTGAGCTTCAAGCCAAGCTCTTTATTTTAGCTTGAAATCAAAATCGAAAGTTTTATAGGTTTGTCATTTTTGATCTTTCACTCGATGTACCATATTTAACCGAATCCAAAATAATTCCCAGTTTTTCATTGGTTCTGGATAAATTTTTTGTGAGTGGTATTTATTTTATCATGAATGAAGAAAATAATAATTATGGTACTTATTTTATGTTAACAAATGTTTTCTCATTTACAAAACAAAACACATATTATGTTGACTTAAAATCTAATTAGGGTTGCAGAATTGCTAAGGAATTTATCTTTTGTCTCAAATACCGTGGAGCGTCATTAATCCGGATCGATCGGGACCAAGACCCATCCGGATTACTGAATTGTCCGGATTTTCAAATATGCTTTCAATAACTGTATACATAGGCTATGAATACGTGTGTTTTTTCTTTTCTGTGAACCTTCTTCAGAATCTAGTTTTGAATCAAAACGTTCCAACTGTCTTTCTTTGCTTTAATGTCCCTAGTGGTTGAAATTCCCACACCATATATTTTAGTGAGAGCTGCACCACTTTCCCCTTTAGACAGTCTTCATAGAATTTCTAACTTATCCTCTATAGATAAAAATTTATGTTTCCTTTCATTTGATAATGATGACATGATTAACAAAGAAAGAATATGTACCGTTTTAACTCTCACACTAAAACGTCACAAGGCAGCTATAAGACAAAGGTTTCACCACTGCTGTATAGTTTGTAAATGATAGCACAGAACTGAGCCGAGCCCGAGCCTGCTCTCACCACTGATCCGGATTTTCGATGCTCTACTGTATTGCTTTTGCATAAGAAGGTTCACTTTGAAAAAATTCATAAAAACCACGAGAAGTAAATTTTTATTATGACAATAGATAATCGTTAGTGAAAATCTGAGTCTCATACATAAACTACTCCAACTAAATAAGCACATTGGACTATTAACACGCTAGCTTCTAAAACATGACACTTTCACTTTTACAATGCTACACGTAAAAGATAATAATCTAAAGTAAAGTGATATAGAAAGAAATCAATACAACAAACTGTTGCTTGTACAAAGCGAAGATAAACACATATTACATATTACCAAAAATCTAACCAATAAACAAGTCTTCTATGAATTACTGTAAAAGTCAGCCGCCATGACAGCCAAGTGTAATAATATAGTAATAAACCCTTTATTATCTATGGTGATAATTAAACAAGCATCTTTATTCTTATTTCAAAACCAATGATCTAAGAACTAATAAAAGTGAATAATTTACTTGATAAGATTCAAAAGTTAGATATTTTGTGGAGTTTCACAAATAAAAACTAAAGTTCGGCATCACTAAAATTGTTTAGTAAACTCTATGTATTATCAATTGTTTATTTAAAATTGATTCAAGTTTTCTCATAGCGTCCTACTTAACAAGCGCTAGTTATGTAGGCAAAGTTTTACTTAAATATATAATTTGATAAATCATTATTTATTTTTAAATATATTTAGATTATTGTGAATGGCTGAATTTTTAATATTGTAGTGAAGTAATTGGAAAGGTAATCAAAAACCACACAACCAAAATAATTCAATTTGATTATTCCCATCACTAACCTCAACCAATTTTAAAAGTTAAGATTCGGATGGACATTTCGAGGTTTTGCAAATCTCTCTCCCAAGAAGTTTCATGTAGTATTATTTCACCAGAGGTGCGCTGATGTAGTTATGGCCGTCACCACACTGACCCCTCTCACCCACTCTATTTTAACCCCCTTTCAGAGTACTTTTACATTCAACAGGCGTCCCAAACCCTAATCCATTCAACTTTGTTGCCTGCTACTCTACAAAAGAGAAGCTATCACTGTCATACTCTGCAGGGAGTGATGAGTTTTGAGCCACAATCTCGGGGTGTTATATAATGACGTCCAAAGTCAAAGGACAAGGGCGTGAATACCTGTCAGTCTTACTTTTCTGAATTACCTTAGGAAATCATTATTTACAATAAATTGTGACATTTTTATTTAGTTTGTTTATTACAGTATAAATATATATAAAAATGGATTTTCTCCCCTATATTTAAAAAAATAGAGCCATTTGTTTAGTTTTTCAGCGACAGTGTTTACGGTCACATGGTATAAGAAAATTAGAATAAAAATAAGTGCACCACAATTTGTTTGTAAGTATTATTATTATTATTATTATTATTATTATTAGCACCGCGTCTTGCTACCCGTTCGGGTTATATGCACTTACGCTAATGTGTAACGGTAGGGTGATTGTCAGATGAAATGAAGGACCTACAGTTTAACGTGGAATCCGAACCAGGGTGGAGGCCTGGTATTCCCCATATTCACAAGATGTCTTGTCAGAGGTGAAGGAAGGGTTTGGTAATTTTTGTACAGTAGACCTGACTTTGTTCGCAGTGATAGCCTGATAAAAAAATTGGAAATATCTTTAAAAAATTAATGAATTAGAAAAAGGCAGCCAAAGTTGGCTTAAAAATGCATTTTTTTTCAATTTGATTTTGATCAAATATAATTTAAGTACAATATTCCTACTTCCCTTTACAAATAGACCCTAGTGTTAACTTTTTTCGAAAACCATAATATCAAGAACATTGTATTTTATGATCTAACAAAAAAAATCAGAATTAAATAACTCATTAAACCACGTTTCCATTTAAAATCATTAATTTATTATTATAATATAATAACCCATCCAAAACCAAGACATTTTATTGAAACATTCAGAAAACAGATTATTAACAGCTTAATCTAATTGGGTAGCAATTATAAAGGTGGCTAAGAAGAAGTGAACTTGCATTTTCATGAAGTAAATATGAGAAAACCAAAGTGATCACTTGTGAAAAACCATTAAAGGTATATATACATTTAACAGAAACACCATCTTTAGTTCACGCAGATGAGATTCGAACCTCGACCTCACCATTAAAGGCAATCAAACCTAAGGCAAGCAACGGCTATAGGTAACTAAACTTTGTAAACTAATATTTATTTAGTCTCGACACCTTGGAATAAAAATATTATATCAAAATCTCGATTTCAAATTTTCGACTAAGTGTCAACATTTCATAGCCCCTTGAAACAAGTTGTTACCACAATGCTGTCTGAACATTGCTTTGTCTAGAACTGAAACCATTTTACTGTTTGGGCTAAAACTTTGTATCTAGGACTTATATATAAGCCTACCCTCACCGCCTTAAGGGGTTTATGGAATTACAGTAGCCCCATGGCTTCTTTGGTGCTGAGTGACAGCTCACAGCTGACTTCTGACAGTCAACATCTAGTTATATACCTAAATTTTGACTGTCAGAAGTGACAGCTGCTAAACACATGTTTTCGCAGATCATATGGCTTGGCCTAGGGATACATAATTGAGTATGGTAACTTTTCAAAACCGTCAGCTGTTAGCTGTGAGTCAGCACCAAGGAAGCCATGTGGCTACTGTAGATATCTAACCTAAATTTAAGTCTAGTTTGTGGAAAGGCAGAAAGAGAATAAATTTATTTTCTTGATATTCGCTCTAATGATTATGATTAAATTTGATATATAAACACAGTTTATCATTATCAACAAAATGGACATTTTCATTTTCTCATAAATATGACTGAGGGTAGTTTATTTATATAGGGGAGATTTTCCAATTTTCATCATTTCTCCGCAACTATTTGAGACTCATAATAACTTATCGTTTTAAAGTTGTAGTATTATTCGGTGTAAAAATCTTTTTATAAAACCAATAAGTCTTGAGCTATAAAAAAATATGTACACTTTTTAACCAGGGATGTGGTGAAGCAGGAGTGCCATTCTAGCACTGCTTTTGGTGGTAAAATATTCAAAATATTGTTTTTTTAGAACGCGCAACGCAACTTCCTAAAAGAGAAAACCAAAAAAGAGGAGAAAAAGTAAAATGGTAAAGAATGATAGGAACAATTAAAAGGTATATCATAAAGGACAAACACAGGAAAAGTATATTGGATGCGAATATATAATGATATAACTAAATAAGGAAAACCTTTTTAAATGTTTTATATTTGGAAATATAATATAATACAATTACCTCATAAAGCAAAAAGAGGTTTTCCTTATAGTTATATAAAATAAATTTATAAGAACCAGTTTTTTTGATGACTAAAAAGAGTTTTAGGGCGCCACTTTTTCAAGCTGGCAAATGTAAAATAACTATTTAAGAGTGGCACTAGATTCTATTTTACTCAATCACAAAATTATACTAATGTGTAATATTTCATGTTAGATTAGATGTTTTATTGGATTTGATGGTCGAAACTTTCACCTCAAAAACAAAGCATAATGTTTTGATTTTTAAATTCAACAATTATTAAGTTAGGCCTATTTGAAAAACAAAACTTAATCCGTAATAATTATATTGTTGGACAAAAGAGAAAAAGATTAATAAATTACTTTTTTTTTAATAATGATTGTTAAGAGAACAAAATTTAACATGCCTGATAGATACCCTTCCCTTCCAACTGTATGAAAAGCTTGGGACTCAAACCATTTCAGCGCATGCTTACTTCTGAAATTTTCACCTCATGAACAATCTTGTAAATATTTTAATGAACACATTAAACCTCTAATAACACTCAAATGTTGATTGCTTTAATTTCTAAACAATAATATGAGTCTAAATTGTTTAATTTTTCTGGATTTTAACTAGTATTTTGTAAGGGGTAGTTGGGGTTGATTATAATTGAAAGAATGATTGAAATAAATCTTAATTCATAGCATTATGTAATTTAGGTCTGTTTGTAAAACATTAAAATTAGTAACAATTTGCTAAGATTCAGATTCGAGGATGAAATGTAGATTCGAATTTGAGAAATAGTGGATTCGACCCATCACTAATATATTTATTTAGTGTTTTGTAGAGATGGGCCACTCGAATATTCAAATCCTCGAATCCTGATAAGTATTCGAGATTCAAGGATTTGGTGTTTTACTGGATTCTATGATCGGATCTTTCACCTCGTAAACAAAGCATAATATTACACATTCAAAGATTACTTAGTTAAACCTACTCAAAAAGCACAACTTAATCCGTAATATTTATTTTGTTGGACAAAAGAGATAAACAAAGTTTTTTTTTTAATTGTTTGTTGTGGAAAATTTACGTTCCTAGTACCCTACCCTCCCAAATGTATGGGAAACATGGACTTGACGGTTTCGACATATTCTCACTTCTAAAACTTTCACCTCACGAACAATCTTGTAAATATTTTAATGAACTTACTAAAACTCTTCTAAAACTGAAAATCAAAACTAGAATTAAAATAAATAAAACAAATTACAATCTTTTCTTAAAACAGAAATGAGAAAACATTACGGATGATACAGAGTCAGCCGCCATTACACACATTATAAATCAGCAGCCATGACAGATATTATGTTTACTCGCCCGAGTGATGATTAAAATACAGATACTGTTAATTCTTACTACCCAACTGGTTTTAATAATCTACAACTATGCAAAGAACCCCAATTTAGTGTATAAAATCCTTAAATTAGACATTTTGTTGAGTTTCGTGAAAGATAAATACTGTCAACAGTCAGACAGCGATAAAACTTTATTTATCCCTACCGGCCATCATATCATATAGAGATTGTTTGTTGAAAATAGATTCAGGCAATCTGATCACTTAGTAAGTGCTCTCAAGTTTTAAGAATCAAATAACAACTTACTAATCCATGATTTATTTTCCATGATTTATTTTTAAATTGATTTTAACTTGGATTTTATTATCTTTTTAAATATGTTATGGAAGTAATCGTAGAAATATTCAAAAGTAGTCCTGCATTATACAATGGGGATGAAAATATTTTAATCGAAAATATGTTCATGTTTTAAAAAGAATGTATTCTCAGAAATAGATATATCGCAAGAATCGAAAAAATATTTGTTTTCCAAGCGAAAATTGATAATGGATATATATAAGAAAATAATAACATACTTAGATACAATAAAATATCCTTTAATAATGATTAAAGTTGATCAAAGGATAACTTTGCCTAATCTGTTTGTTTCACATAATTTTTAGAAACTTAACTCATTCTAACACTCAAATTTTGATTGATTTGATTTTTAAACAATAATCAGGGTTCTTACACACATATGGAACATATATTTAAAGACTTTTCAAGGACTTTTTAAAAGACCAAAACTGTTATTTCTCATACTTCCAAAAGCTAAAAACATCAATAGAAGAATTAGAAACCGTACCAAATATATAATAGATTAGAAACATTAACTTTTCACCAAATTTAATAAATATATAAGACTACAAAAATAGACATCTAACTTTGTTGTCACTTACTTCCCTCTCCTTGGTTAGTGCAGTCATTCTATATTCAGTATTCCACAAGATAAATATGGGTTTCATAATTTTAAAATGTTTTCTGCTGGCACATGCTTTTCATTTACGGTATTTTATATACAGAAGTCTAAGCATGAAAGTTTGTAATAAAGATAATTAAAATATAAGTTTTTATAGGTCCTAGAATCAGCAGAACGAGTAACAAATATTTTAAACAAAAACCTATCAGGCCAAATAAAATTTAAATGTTGTTATATCCATTTAACCTATCAGATAGCTGCTTGTTGATGTCAGCCAGTGCAGCAGTTTTTTCTTTTGCTGTTCTTTTGAAACTGTTAAGAGTTCCTGTTGTTTCTGTTTGCTCTGACAGTCTATCAGCAGATTTGGCAAGTGTGTCTACATCAGCCTGAAGCCTTTGATTTTTCGCTTTGAGTTCACCTATTTCGTCTGTAAAACTTTTCCTTTTTGAATGCTTCTGTGCAGTTTCTTTCCCTCTTCGATTCGCCTCCAAATAACTTTGCCACTTTAGTCGTACACCAGCAACTGAGATAACCATGTCTTTGGTGATTTCAATATCAGGAACACCAACAACTGATGCAATTTATTGACAAATTATTCTCTATGCAATCAGTGTGCGCTGTTGCATTTTCCACTTCTATTTGCTTGTTTACAGAAAAACCTCTCTCAACTGCTGCTTGACCATGTGATAGAATAAGTACCATTTTCATCACACACCACGATTTGTCATATTTTGTTCTAGGCTTTGCACAAGCCCATAACAGTGACTCCAAACAGATTGTCCCCGGCTTAAAATTTTGAAATTCAGAAGAAAAGCCATGGGTTGATGATGCAATAAGATAAATAAAACAAGAGGGTAGAGTAGAGGAGAGTAAAGTAAACAGCAGCTTACGCTAGATCACAAAGAGCATGTGCTAGATATTTCATGTCCCAAGACATCTTAAATCACGGTCTATACAACCATTTAAAAATTAATATTGAAACCTGTGAATTCCCAGACTTTCAAGGCCCAGAGTAATTTAAGGACTTTTCCAGGCCTCGAACAGACACACATTTAATTTCAGGTCTTTCAAGGACCGTACGAACTCTGAATTGTTTTATTGTCTGGAGTTTAACCTGCATATTGTGAGGGGTGGTTGGGGATATTAAAATTGAAAGCACGATTGAAATAAATGTTAATTCACAGTTTAGGCCTATAATGTGTAATGTAGGTCTATTTGTAAATCATTAAAATCTATATCAATATGTAGGATTCGGATTCGAAAATAAAATGTAGATTCGGATTCAAGAAATAGTGGAGTCGACCCATCTCCCTTATTTTGCAAATAGAAAATTTTACTATTGGTTTTTTTAACCATGAAAAATGTTTATTAAATAATTATATATAAATAAAAATTAAATATTCAATTAAAAATTTAAACGACTTCAAAATTTATTTATTTGAATTTGATATTGAGTTATTGATGTTACCAGTTAATTTAGCTGCTTTAGCTAAACATCTAGCTTTTTTGGCCTCTAATGCTTTAATTCCTAGTAGGGATGGACAGGAATTACTTTTATATTGGGGTGGGAACAAGATGGGAAATTAGTCAAAATCTCGAGATCGGGACGGGAAATTATAAAAATGAATATTTAGATTAATTCTAGACTAAAAATAGATATAGTTTTATACAAAACTTATGTTTTAGAACTTTTATAGTATTTCAAAAAACATCAGTGAAGTGTGAAAAAAAAACTTTAAAGTCTTTCTTTATTTGTAATTAAATACCAGGTTAAGACTTCAGGTTATAAGTTATTGTAGTTTTTTAGAGACTTTGTTATAACTGTTTAAGAGTAGCGACTCAAATTCCGCACACAATGTTGGTAAGTGTTTATTAATTGTCTTTTACAAATTCATTAATATAATGGTAATAAAAGATTTTCAAAAAATATAATTTTCAAGTTTTCTTCTGGTTCTTTAATTTCATTTTTAGTTGTCCACGATTATAGTATTTTTATACCGAAACATGTCGGAATAATATAAATAAGAATCATTCTAATGGCTGATTATCACAAGGAAATGGGAATAAACGAAGATATGGCTTGGATTGTATATACAACCTTAAAATTAAAATTATATTTTTCTGCCAGAGAAACACTCGCTATTTTTTTATCTCATACTCTACTGTAATATTAGATAATTATTCAAATATTACTAAAAAACCGCTCATTTTGCAAGGACACAACAAAATAATATTCACAAAAGACACACAAATTACTAAGCAGCCAAATTAATTTCCTTTAATGGTCATAATTTTTTCAAAGATTCAGATTTGGTATTTGAAGTTAAATATGATATTTGTATTTGGAAAATAGGGAGTATTTTAAATTATTGTAATATTAGTATTTCATCTACTAGAATTTTTTGGAAGAAGGCATAGGAAAGTGAAATGAGGTTTTACTTATAGAAATTTCCTATTGTTAAAACTATTATCATATTATTTCAAAATAATCAATATATATTAGAAATAGGTCAAATCCAATATTTCTCGAAAATGAATCTCCATTTTATTTTCGAGTCTCGAATTTGAATCCTATAAAATAGTTAGAAATTTTAATGATTTACAAATAGACCTACATTAAAAAATATAGTATAATCAGATTTATTTCAATCATGCTTTCAATTTTAATTGATCCCAAACACCATTTACAACATATAGGTTAAAATCCAGCCAAATTAAAAAAAAATTGACTCATATTATTGTTTAAAAATCAAAGCAATAAAAATTTGAGTGTCTTTAAGATATTTATTAAATTATTGATAGAATGAGTCAAGTTTCTAATAAAAACATGATAAATAAACAGTTACCTTTTGATCAATTTTAAACATTCATCATCATTGAAGGATCATAATTTACTTGCAAAAATAAAAATTCAAACTGATATTTTAAATAAAGATCAAAACAAAATTATTAACAATTAAACATACATTGTAATTAGTGAAAACAATTATGGCTAGTTAGGTATGATTTATTATTATTTTATTTTATATCTATTATTTTTCTTCGCATAGAAAACAAGAAATATATTTGATTCTTACAATATATCGATTTCTGAGAATATATTAGATTTAAAACATGAACATATTTTCGACTATTGCAATATGTTCATTCCCATTTTATTACAATTAATTAAATAACATATTCTTTTAAATAATAAATTCTTAGACAAAATAAATTTAAAAACAAATTATAAGTCATTATTTGCATCTTAAAGCTCAATAGCGCTTACTAAGTGATCAAATTACCTTAATCTATTTTAAAATAATAATCGATATACAATATGTAGGCTGATAGGCTTTAATAAACAGTTATATCAGCATCTGTTGACAGTATTTATATTCCATGAAACAAAAAAAAATCTAACCTAAGGATCATTAAAAGTATGATTATTTAATCAACACTTTGGTGAATAAACATACATGTCACGCCTGATGACTTTGTATCGTATGTAATTTTTTCTTATTTGTAATTGTTAAGTGAGTATGCGCTGAAACAGGCCAAATCCATGTTTCCTATAGAGGTGAAAGGGTAGGGTATTAGGCACATTAGATTTTCAACTTCTAAAAGAATTTTTTTTAAATAATGATTTTATTCATGCTCATCTATTTTGATCAACAAAATAATGATTATAGATTAAGTATTGGTTTTCAAGTAGGCCCAACTATTTAATTCAAAATATTATGCCTAGCTTACAAGGTGAAAGATTTTACCATCAAATCTAGTATAGCACCGAATCCTCGAACCTCAAATACTTCGGTGGATTCGAGTGGCCCATCTCTAATTTATATTCCAAAATTATTTCATAAGTGTCTATAACAACTTCTCATGCCCCATCGCACAGTAAAAATATAATTTTTGTCCATTCAGACACTTAATATATTTTAGCGGTCACTATATTTACTAGTGAAGCTTTTTAATCGTTGAAGCTAGAATTTATTTCAAAGAAAAGTTAGTATTTTTTTCAAAGCCAAGTCAAAGTTTTCAAGCCTTTTTTTTCTCCAAAAATGTATGAAACTAAGTCTGGTAGGTATTAATATGCAATCAGAGGGTTAAATATAAAACTAACCATAAGAGCCATATCCTTGCTGTTGTGGTGGTCCACCATAGTTGGAGCCCCACTGAGATGGTGGCATTTGCTGGCCCTGTGGTCCAGGGGGTGCGCCCCAACCTTGGTATCCTCCAGGACCCGATGGAGTACCATAACCTGCAACAAATTATGTAAATGTGTTAAATACCAAGCCACAGGTAGACTAATTATATAAATACTGTTCCTTTTTTCATTTAAAAGAGGATTGGAACCTTGAACCCTCAAATCCTACAGGATATTCGAGGATTAAAAAAAACCTTATTGGTGATTTAGAAGCGTGATCCTAGCAACCAGGCCCCAGATCATTAATTTAACGCTTAATTGAATGTATGAATGTTATAATGAATGGATCATAGGAAATACTACTAACACTTAGTTACTTATAAATTTTATATTTGTATATCCGTCTGAATAAAGATATAAACGTTTAAAATTATTTTATACTTTGAGGACAGTTAAGATAAAATTTAGGTGTCAGCAAATCTCTGAATTTTTACTTTTATTTAGATATTTTACATGTACTAACCCATCCAAGGAAATAGAACTGAAGAAGAATTTTCGAAAAATAAATTTAAATATTTGAATATATTACTACTACTACTTCCTCAAGAAGATGCTATATCATCAAAGTGTGTGTAAATATGTGCTAGTATTTTTTACTAGAGATGGGTCGAATCTTCTATTTCGAGAATCAGAATCTATATTTCGTTTTTGAATCTCGAATCCAAATACTAGCAAATTTTTAGAAATTTTAATTATTTACAAATATACCTACATTACACAATATAGGCCTAAGATGTAAGTGAAGATTATTTAAAACATGCTTTCAATTTTAATCAACCCCAACCACTACTCACAAAATAGTTTAAAATTCAGCCAAATTAAACACTAGAGCAGGGTATTTAAACCATATGCCTGCGGGCGCCATGGCACCCGCTGATCCTTTTGTGTCTGCCCGCCACTTTTTGACCATAGATGAAAAGTTATTGACTAGTAATTTTAATCTGTAACTTTTCCCACAAAACTCAAGTTTGTTTTTATATCCAGGTATGCTAAGCTGAATGGTTTTGCTTTTCCCCAATCTCAAAGACCTACCCCCTTCCATCATTCTCTTCACATTAACTAATACCATCCTAATACTTCCAGTTTCCTTTGTAAATATCTTGGCATGGGTCTACCCAGCTTTGTTAGCCGAGTAAACACAGAATAAATTTATATTTTAAAAATGTACCCAAGCACCAAAATGGTGGTGAGTAGTTAAGTAGTGCCCTTTGTATATGTTCTGGTCTTGTTAAAATTGTAAATTAAGCAGTATTTTTTAAATTTAATTTTTGTCAACTTGGAGGGGGTAGAACCCCGCACTACCATTAGTTGTGAATGTGCTCTAAGATACAAAAAAAGGTTGGGGACTTCTGATCTAAACTCATATTATTGTTTAAAAATCAAATCAATCCCGATTTGAATGTGTTTTAGTTATTTTTAAAAGTGTTGTTTTAATGAGTTAAGAAAAACATATGAATTAACAGATAGGGCTTAGTTATCCTTTGATCAACTTTAATCATCATTAAAGGATTATAATTTATTTTAATAAGTAAGCAAAAATGAAAATACAAATTGTTTAATAAGAACTAAAGCAAAATGCTTAACAATTACCCGCCTCGGTGGCGTAGTTGGCTAACGCGCTTGTCGTATTGAGCTCGACTGCTGAGATCGAGGTTCGAATCTCGGTCGGGTGAACTGGGGGTGGCTTTTAGTAAATGGTTTTCCACTCTCCCTCCACGCAAATGCGGGTTCACCTCCTCTAATTCAACCTTCCCAATTCCCAATCCATTAGCGTAATTAGTACTTAAAACGTATAACCCGAACGGGTAGCAAGATGCGGTGCTAAATATTAATATTACTTAACAATTGAACATAAAGCGGATATATACAACTCAATAATGCCTAAGTAGGTATGTTTTTTCTTATATATGTCTATTATCTATCTTCGTGTATAAAACAATAAATATATTCTATTTATGTGATATATCGATTTCTGGGAATACATTCTCTTTAAAGCATGAAAGTATTTTTGACTCTTGCATTATGTTCGTTCACATTTAATTGGGCAAGACTGTAAATAGTTTTACAATTACTTCAATAACATATTAAAAGAAAATAAACTCGGTTAAAATCAATTTAAAAACAAATTAGTTAGCAAGTCTATATTTGATTCTTAAATCTTGATAGCCCTTAATACGTGATCAAATTACCTGAATCAATTTTTAAAAAACAATCGATATACAATACGTAGAACAGGCTTAAATAGATAGTTTCAGGGCGGCTACAAAATATATTTTACAAAATTCCCTGACTTTTCTAGGCTACATTTTTCGATTTTCCCTAATTCTTTCAAGTTTTATGGTGGATGATGACTTTTTATTTATTATTGATCACATATTAAAAAAGTTTTTATCTACTACACATAAACAGTTTTATCAATTATTAAAAAAATTAAATATTTTATTTTATTTAGGTATTATAACTTTTAGTTGCAAAATTACTGATATTTTAGAAATAATTTTTAATTCCCCGACTTTTCCTTAATTTTCGTTAAATTCCCCGACATTTCCCTGCTATCCAAAAATTCCCTGACTTTTCCAAGTTATCCCTGTCAGTAGCCACCATGAGAATGGTGTCTACTCAACTTGACCAATAAAATCCCCGACTTTTTCCATGAAACCCAAAAAAATTATCAACTTTAGGATTGTATGCAGTTGGGGTTCTCGGCATAGTCGTAGATAATTAAAGCCAGTTGGGTAGTAAGAATTAACAATATCTTTAATTAATCATCACTCTGGCATGTAAACATAATCTACATCATGGCGGCAGACTTTATTATGTGTAGTGTGTTTTTATTTCTGTTTTAAAAAAAACCTTAATTTTTTTTAGTTTATTTGTAATTCTAGATGTGTTCATTAAAATATTTACAAGATTGTTCGTGAGGTGAAATCTTAGAATTGAGCATGTTCTCAAACGTTTGAGTCAAAGTTTCTCATAGAGGGAGGGTAGGGGGCACGTTAGATTGTCTACACCTAACAATTTTTTTTAATAATTATTTTATTCATGCTTATCTCTTTTGTACGACAAAATAAAGATTATGGATTAAGTTGTGCTTTTCAAGTAGGTCTAACTGGGCAAGTTTTGAATTCAAAATATTATGCTTTGTTTATGAGGTGGAATTGAAGGATTCGACCATCGAATTCAGAAAAACACCAAATCCTCAGATCTCTAATACTCTTCAGGATTCAGTGGATTCAAATATTTGATTTTATTTATGATCTACCATTTTCCTAATATTCTATCATTTTATTCATTACAAAATTTTTTGCTCAGTGCACATAATACAGTAGTCATAAAGGACATTTTGCAATATCTCAAAATATAGCCATATTCAAAAGTCCTGAATTTACAGCTTTTTTAAGCTTCAAAGCACTTAGATTTTCATGCTAGAGACTGTGATGTTCAGTAATGATAGGTGTCAAACAAATTACCTTAAGATCACTTCAAGGTATTCTGTACTCTAGCCTAGCTCATCATTACATCACAAAGGCACTAAAAAAATATGTTGTTTATTAAAACATAAGTTTACTAACACAAGTAATTTTATTAGATGATATATGTGTATATAAATTTAGACAGGGTGGCAAGCGATCTGGCCTTTTGAAATTAAGAGGTTTTTTCCAGGGTGTTTTCCTTGGCTAAAGCCCACAAATCCTCCTGTTAATTGGTTAATAGTTATGTTGAAATTTTACTCATTGCCGTGTATAGGACAAGTAAACTTGAACATAAAATTTTGTAAACCAGGTTACAATAAAATAAAATAAGAAATAAAGGCCCAAATGATACATTTTATTTTTATTTTATTATTTTGTTTTTTCTGAGGATCTTTTTAACAAATATATTTATTTAGCGTTTACAAATTCCAATATAAAATTTTATTCATGGTTTACTTCTAATGGCAAAATTTTTTTAGTTAGGCCTAGCTGAATAAAAATAAAAACTTAAATTTAGATTTTAAAAGACTTGAAAAGTTAGGTATTCAAATTTGCAATTGAATTATGTCATCAGTTATTTAAGCTGCTTTAGCTAAACATTTAGCTCTTTGGCATCTAATGCTTTACTTTCTAGTTGTTTACACCTCTTTAACAATTCTCTTTTTATCTGCTTTTCGACCTCAACTCAGTGATACATACTCTACTATTTATTTAAAGAATATGCTAACACACATAAAAGAAAAGTAAGAGACCGACAATCACATCATTGCTGCAACTAGAAGAGTTTACATTTGTGGTAAAGGAATATATGGTAAAACTTCATTAGACCGAACTGTGTGTTTAACACTCTCTCCTGATTAGTTCCGATAGAATGAAACCTAGGTTGGGGAAGTGGACAGTAATAATCAATTTGCTTAAAGAGGAAGCAATTACCAACAATGTAAAGTGTGAAATGTGTTCCTTTCATTGTAAAAGCCACAATTTGTTTGTTCATTATATATATATATATATATATATATAAAACTTAAATCATATTGAACTGTCTTAATACTATTGATATACATATGAGAGTTTATCAATTTGGGAAATTTTAACAGGGCAGCAAGAAAGATAAAGAGGGTGGATGAAGTGTATGTTCCTCCCCTTTTTATCAAACCATATATCTTTGCCAATTCCATAGTAATCATTGTGCCAAATGAGAGTCTGGGGTGTCAACACCAAGCACTAGGCAAAATTCACACTTCAAGTTCAAACCAAATGACGATTGTAAGAGGAGAGAAGGGATATGTCCAAAAACAACTCGAATTGAGGCAGGGATTAGGGAGTATAAATGCACGATGAATATTACTTGGGCAGGGACAAGGCAGTATAATGCACAATAAAAATTACTTGGGCAGGTACCAGGACGTTCTTGATGGTATTGCATGACACGGCTATATTAGGCCAACACCCCATCAACCCCATTCATTATAACATTCATACATCAGGTTAAGAGATAAAATAACAAGTTAGAGGGTAGTTTATTAAATCTGTTTTAAAATTATGTTGGGAAGAACCACTAAGAACTCTAACTTGAATAAGTTTGCTTCGAAACTGTTTAGTTTTGAATGCTAAAACATATTTAGTTGTATTATAAATCCACATTCAGATGAATGGTAAACTAACAAGCTGAGGTTTATTATTTATTTTAGGAATAAGCCATTGATATACCTTAAACCATCAAGTTTTGTATGAATTATGTTGGGAAAAATGCTGACTGTGCTAATAATTATAAAGTATGATAATACTTTTAAAAGAAATAGAAGAAAACCCTTAAGTACCAATGTTAAAACAAAAGAGCTTAAAGACTAGACTTGTATAAACCCTAATTTAAGCTAATATGTTTTGGTAAATAAGAAAATGGTTGTCACTCCTTGATGCCTACCCAATGTAAATATTTTAACAATACTGATGACTCACCTGGATACTGTGTTTGAGGAGGTGTACCCCAACCCTGGTAGCCTTGCATCATGTTGCCTGGAGGACCCATTGGCCCCATTGGGCCTCCCATAGGACCTCCCATTGGACCACCCATTGACCCGTTCGGGCCACCCATACCCATACCCTGCAATAAATAACATAATTAAATAAGGAGTATTTCATATTACATAGTGATAAAATGAATTGACAGTTTTATGGTAATTGCTTTGTTTAAGAGACATATAACATTGCATTGGTTTACCAAAATAAGGTGCACATGGTTAAATAATTGCTAAGATTTAAGAAAAATATATACTACTCTTAGTAATGACTCGAAAATTATAAGTTTATTTATTTGTCCTGCTTTTAATTACATAATTAAGGCTGGTAAACTCTCAATACCATAATTACAAAAATTAGCTTTCTAGATAAAAACCAAGATGTTTGTAGCCTTGATGATCTAAAAATAAAATGACCTCAAATTTTCAAAAGATTAAATAAAAACTCATGAATGCAAACCAAACTTTTTAATGAAAAATAGACCCTTCAAAAACTTAACTCTTGCATTCTGCTAAATATAATTGCTTTAAAAGTTATTTGCTTCAGAAGCTTCCAAAGCTGGCTTCTGCCTAATTACCGTATTTCACAAAGAATATGTATTTTACAGCCAAACCAAGATGATTTCTGCTATCTAGGATATAAGATTAACACAAACAAAAAGATCCAGGAGGAAATAGGACAAAGGATATGGAAGAGTGGACTAATCATCCAATATTGACATATGGATCTGAAACCTAGACTTGAAGAGAGATTTAAGTAGATTGCATAGAACAGAGATGAGAGTCCTGTGAGGCATTGAGAATGTAACAAGAGACAGGATGATGAATGAAATAATTAGGGATGGTTGGTTTAAATATTGTCATTAGAAGAGATACTGAGAGGAAAAGGTTGCTGTGGTTAGGTTATGTGATGAGAATGGAGGACAGACTGGCTAAAAAAAGCCTTACAAAACAAAGAAAAGGATAGAACTATTGGAAGACCAAGGACAAAAAGGATGGACCAAGCACAGAAGAACATGGAAGCTTTAAGAGCAGAATGGGGACATGTGGCTGAGGGAGAAGTTTGGAGCAATCGACAGGAATGTAAGAGGATGTGCCAGATTACCCATAGAGGCAGATAGATTGAATCATGATGAATAAGATGATAGAACTGAGTTGAAAAAAAATATGTTTCAGTATTTATTTGGGGTGGGACCCTCGAATCTTTCAAATCCTTCAGAATATTCAAAGATTTAAGAAGACATTAACTTCGAGCCTCAAATTCTCAGGAAAAAAAAATCAAGTGAAATTTGTTTTAAAGCTCTAATAAGTCATGGTTCAGAACCAATTATAACTATAGGATGAACTTAACCAGGCCCTAGACTACTAATTTAATGCTTAACTGAGAGTATGAATGTTTTTAATTAATGATTATATTTAGTTACTATTTTAATTATATTCATATTTCCTCTTATGATGATAATTTTTTGCAAGATTCAAATTCAAGATTTGAAGCTAAATTGTAGATTCAGATTGGTGATTTGCATTTGTAAAATAGTCGATTCAACTCAACCCTTGTACTTGTTCATTTATAAAATATTGATAGTATTTAAAAAAATACTTGTTCTGAATGAATGCCTTAGAATGAATCAATAATGACTTGCAATTGGCTCATGAACTGAGATTATGAAAATATTAAAGACCAATAGAAAGATGACATGCCATCAAAATCTGGGCCTTGGTAGTTACTATTTCAATACAATTCAGCTAATTCATGAAAAGCAGGAATATTTAAAATAATACTATTTAATTATCTATATATTAAGTTGCATCACCCTTTTAGTTTAAAAAGATCTGGTAAGTAAATAAATATTTTACAAGCAATCAAATCATGTTTTGAATATAACACCAGTGACAAAAATAAAATAAAAGATTTTATTGGATGTGGGGTATTTCCTTTGTTTCTGAAATTTAGATAAGCTTGATATTTTGGCTAGTTACTATCTTTCTTTGATGTTTATGTCCATTGTTCCAAAGATAATGATGTCTCGCGTGTCACATTTATGTCGTGGGTAACCAACAATTTCTACATGGTGTGTAGATGAATATTGTAAACAATCTTAAACCAATTTAGGTTTATTTTTGCTAAAATCTAGGCCTAACATTTTAGGCCTTTGCAATGACAAAATAAAATATAAATTTGATTATACACATTATGACTTTGATACAATCTAGGCTGTTAGATTTACTTTAAAAAAAACTAGGACTATGACTTGAGTGAAACGACATATTTGTTTTGTTGCAGAATATGGGACCAAAGTCTGTACCTAGAACAGCAAAATAGCGAGCCAAGATGAAGGAAGACCCAGATAAGTGGTACGAGCATTTGAAGAAAGAAAGAGAACATGTTAGGGATACCAAGGAAAAAAAGTGAAATGTGAAATAAAAGTGACGAACTTTTAAGGAAAAGGAGAAAAAGAATAAGCCTAAAAGTACAAGGAAGAAATCAGCCCTCAAAGCTAGTTACCAACAAGGGGACGCCAGAAAAGGCACTAGGTTCATATGCATCTAGAAGTTCCCTGTGCTAAGCTGTATCCATGGAAAGAAAATTTTCTGTTGAGCCCCAAAAACAGTAAGTTGCATATCCAAGTGTTGGTGAAGAAAAACCAATCGCAAGTTTCCCATTGACCACAACCACAATCTGAATAACTGAACTACATATTTTGCATTCTAATGAACTACTTGTTTATTGGCGTATGCTTCAGTTCAGTTTTAGAGTTCATTAAATAATTAGCTATGAGAATTAGAAAACTATGCTTATTAAAGTTTTTTAAGTCCATCGACATTTATTTGCTATTAAATTTGTAAAACTCCGCAGTAAATATAATCCAACTATGTTTTAATATAGAAAAGATAAAAAAAATTAATATCATAATAGATATTATTCAGAGTGCAACATTTGGGTCAAACAATCTGGGAGTGGGGAATGACACTCTTGCATGTCCGGAAAGGATTTATGATGAAGAAAAAAAGATTGTGGGTCTTGTTTAGAGCATCGCCAAAATGGGTTGGTTTGAAAATTAAATATAAAACACAAGCCCTTGAGGATGACAATTTCTAGTATATCAATAATTTGAGTAGGCAGCAAACGTTTTACTCACCCCTCCCATGCCCATGGGGGGCCCTCCTTGTGGTGGACCCCAATTCGGGAGCCCATCACCCATCTTATTGGAGTCTCTGGGTTCCGCCTTCTTGATCTCAACCTGCAGCCAATATGACATAAATTAGTTTATGTTAGCAAAAGAGCCAACATGACCCTTTGTCTTGTACCCTAAGAGGTGTGGTCAAAGAAAATACAACACAAGTACTAAAGAGCGGGTAAAAAGGCATTTAATATATTGATTAAACAAAAAAAAATAAAGTTTATTAATACTTGATATAATGTAGCTTAGTTCTGTTTTAGCCTCAATATTATAACAATGAAATGGGATTAAAGTGTCAACAAGTAGAGCTAGGGTATCATTTAAAAAAAACAAGTTTGTATAAATAAAGGTAAGTTAAAGTTAATTAATGAAAATTGTATGACGGAAGCCCACCTGATGAAAAAAGAAATATGGGTATAATGAAACGCACTAGGTGACATCTTCCTATCTTGTCTTTTATTTAAAAAAAATCACACTTTGTAACACAAATTGATTTTTTATTTCAGTATTGTTGCCCTCATCCAACATCCACAACTCAACCATTTTAATTAAAAATGGATTATGTTAACTTTGTTTTAAAAGTGTTATCTTGCTTTCCTTCCTTTATGTTCAGTATGCCAAAATACAAAAATTTATTTGTTTTATACTTGCAACTTTTTATACCATATAAAACAGAATAAAGGAATAGGCCTCCATTTTAACTCATTAGTTTTAAATAGTTTCTTGTTTTTATCAATTTATACTTATTATATAATTATTTTAATGAATTATCCTCTATATTCAACATATTATAATGCAATATTATACTATATAGTCAAGGATCTTGACTATGTTATGTCAAAAAATAAATATGGTAGATTTGTTGAAAATGAAGCACAATTGAAGTAAAATCGGGAAGATTCCAAGAGCACACAAAATGAAGGTGTATGGCAGGAGACTAAGAGGAAAATCCACGAATAGGTGGATAAAGGGAGTGTGAAGGAGTATGAAATGGTATGGCCGGCGTGGAGGACAGAAGTAAATGGAGAGGCTTATGTTCGAGACAGTACACCAGAAAACTAAGCCTCAAAGCATGAATTAAAACAAAACGTGCCATTATTTCATTTTCAAGGTAAATCAGTCTCCTTCAGCAGATGAGAGTAAAACACAAACTGGACTATGGCAGCATGGCTAGAGTTTAAGAGCCTGTGGTTAACCAACCCTCTTCTGCTGAAGAAGGGAACTAATGTACCTTGAAAATTACATAACAATATGTTTTGTTGTTTCAATCGTAAACGTTGAGGCCTGCAGTTTCCTGGTGTGTATGCCTTGCTTTAATATCCTTTTAACGTACAATTCAATATAGACGTTTGGTGCCCCCCCCCCCCACGCTTTTTTTTTGTTATTTAAGTTAGTAAAGGAAAACCAACAATCGTATAATAGTTCAGAAAAACAAACATATTTATTATTATTTTGTGCAAAATTTATAAATGTTACAGAAAAATATGTATGAAACAAAAATTACTTTAAATTTTGTGGTTGATAAAAAGGTGAGTAAAAGTATGGGTCAACACCTTGAGAAAGAAAGATATATATAAAACAGTGATATTACTTAAAAGTTAAAAAATTAATGGGTTCAAATTCATTATTTAAAAAGTGAAATAAATATTAAATTATATACATAAAATATTGATTACTTTAAAACCAGATTTTAAAAGTCTCCCTTTAATAGAGAAGTTTCCAAAAATCTAGACGTGCAAAAAATGGGAACAAAGAAATATAGTCACCAACTTTAAAAAAAATAATCATTAAAAATCATACTACAAAGCTTATTTGAAGAGAAAGACAGACCAAAAATTGTTTAGTAGCAAATAAAATGGCAGACATTAAGTTGTGAGTACTCTGATTTCAAGCTTCAAGCCGAGCTTGTCATTAAAGCTTGGGATCAAAATCAAAAATTGTATAGGCTCGTCATTGTCAAGTGTTCTCTTGAAGTAATGTACATGGAAGTTAATTTTTAAAAAGCAATGGGTAGTACAGGCTATTTAATGTAGATGATAGTATAGGCTATTTAATGTAGATGATAGTATAGGCTATTTAATGTAGATGATAGTATAGGCTGTTTAATGTAGATGATATCAGTTTCACTTGTAAATCATGTGTTAACTTGAATTGTTAAAACTAACATTAAATTTCACATAAATAGCATAGTAGAGCTATAAAATGCCTTTCGACCGCTAAGATAATTCACTATTTTTGTAAATTGTAAATTATCCTCTATTGAAATAACCAACTAAGCTGTTTGAGGAAAAGTAAGAATTGGTGTCAACGAGACTTCTATAGGTAAGTACGAAAATATTCATTTTTAGAATTATGTTTGTTGATGGTTATGCACTTCACTGGTAGAAGGTGAAGACAATAATGTGAAAGTGAAGTTTTGGAATAAACTTAGTGAAGTATTGAATGCATGTGAATCATGTCAAAGAATTATCTAGTTAGAAGATATGCATTGATGGATGGATACTCAAAAGAGATAGCTCAGAAAGTTTTAAGGCGGTATGGTGATGACAGAGTAAATGAGAATGGTAATGAGTAGGGCTAGAATTTTGATTATTTTTCATATTTTTTTATTTTATTTTTTGTAAAACATGGAACATTGTTCAAGTATATCCAAATGTGTTTCACAATATACTTCGCTGATTTAACGTGGCTTTTTTTTAAGATTTTTATGTTGGATTTTTCCATGTTTTTATGCAAATATGGCGTTTTAAAAGGTTTTCGATAATTTTCAGTAATTTTTTGTTATTTTTTAGTCATTTACCCATGATTAGAATATATCTGCACACATCATAGAAACAGTGGTGCTAAGATGGCGGTTTGACTTCTTCCACACCTCCCTTATCTCTTCCTTCAAGCCAATGATAGCTGGATAGCTCTTCTTCCCCCTCCACTCTAGCATAAAGGGGCTGTCAATGAACTCATTGAAACTAGTCTGAGCAAGTTTTGCAGATAACGGTGGCTCATTGTCTCTAAATTTTTCAGAAGATACACGTGTTGTTTATGTGAATTTCAAAATTTAACATGCCTAAATTGAAAGAAAGTGCTTCATATATATTAAAACTTTTTTTTGCTGAATATGGTGAAAAAGTATTCTCTGTCGATGATCAGATACTATATTGCAAAATTTGTGAAATGAGAGTTGCCTCAGAAAAGAAATTTACTGTGCAGCATCATGTTAAGAGAGAAAAACACAAACTAGGTTTTCAGCAATTCCGAGATGAGAAAAAACCATAACAAATGCTCTTTGGACCAAACATTCTGCATTTTACGAAAAACCCAATACTAAGAAAAAATTATGTGTCAGCCATTGTTATGAAAACACCATGAAGATACAAGAAAAAATAGCAGAAAAGAAAATATAGGTGTCTATTGATGAGACAACTGACTCTTTAGGACAATATGTAGCTAACTAGGTGCTAGGTATGATGGTGAACATTTCCTCATCCATTATGAACGTTTAGAAAAAGTGAATTTTTCTACAATAAGCAAACTCATTGATAGGTCCTTGAGCTTAATATGCCCTGATGGAATCCAACACAACAATGCCCTGCTCTTCATGACTGATGCTGCACCTTATATGATAAAGACTCATAATGCTCTGAAAGCGCTGTACTCAAAAATGGTGCACCTAACATTTCTAGCACATGCTTGTCACAAAGTTACTGAAGAAATATGAGGGCAATTTATCGAAGTTGTACAGCTGATTAAGTGTGTGAAGGAAGTTTTTCTGAAGGTACCATCTCAAGTGTTACCACGTGGGGGACTTGGATTGAAGCATGCAACTATTACTGTGAGAACTTCAAAGTTGTGAAAGATACTCATTTGACAACAATGAAGCATTCTCAATTAAAGTTCCGCAGAAACTTCTTTATGATCCTGAAATTGCATGCAAGTTTCACGACCTAAAGTCAAATTTTTGATTTCTGCCTAGTGTCATTACTTCCATGGAGAAGTCCGCAGTGCTATTAGTGGATCAAATAGATCTGACATTGAAAGTTGTGAATTATCTAAATATTGTAACTGGAAAAGTGGGAAAGTCTGTGAAAAAGAAAATTGAGCAAGTTTTAAAAAAAGATTAAGGATATGAAATGCTGTGCTCAATTGCAGATGTGCTATCAAGGAAAAACTTTTCCCTTGGTGAAATTTCAGGAGATTTTGAACAAAGAGATGTTTATTTCAAGTATGGTTCTGTGGTGTCAGTAGAAGTGGAAAGGAGCTTCTCTATGTTTAAAGCATTGCTAACAAATAATAGAAAATTTGCAAATGATTTTTGTTGTGCATTACAATTCTGGACTGTCAAATTAAACTGTCAGAAAATCTCAGCTGAATTTTTATGTCTTTTTATTGTTTTATTATCTATGGAATGTTTTGTTGACAAAATAAAAACTTTTAGTTTTGGCAAAGAAACGGAACGTTAAATTACGTTTTAAGGTTTTGTTTTGGTTTACTTGTTTTAGCAAGGAAAATATTTTGTTTTTGTTTTAATGAGCATTTTTTTTAACTTTTTGGTTCATGAATGCATAAGGCATTTTATACAAATTTTTAGGTCATCAAAATCCTAGGCCTAGTAATGAGTTAAAGAGTACAATATGAAAGATTGCTGGGCGAAAAATTAACTTTACAAGAGCATGAATGGAATGTTAAAATAAATGATAATAATATAGAAAGTTTTTGGAACAGAAAAAAGATTTAGTTGAATGCGCAAAATATGTTGGTGAATCTGCAGTGGTAGGAAACCTAAAAAGAAATGCATGGCGGAGTAAACCGATTGAAGCTATGAAAGTAAAGAAAAAAAAGCTCACAAACAAATTATTCCAAACATAAGAAACTGTGGAACGTATACAAATAGAAAAAGATGAATGTAAAATTTAAAAGTCAATTAGTTAATTACTTATTCTAGACAAAGTTTTCGGTAGTTTTAATTGAGGAGGTCCATGAAAAAACTGCAAACAAGATTTTGAGAATGCAATGTGGTTTCATGGCAGGTATAGGTTGCAAGAAACAGCTATTTGCATTACAATAAGTGATTGAGAACTGTGAATGATTTTGTAAATCTGGGCAAGATATCTTGTAAAAATGGAAGGAGAGATGGTGAAATCAACAAATAGGTTAATGCATCTCAGAGAAGTTGGATCTGGGAGCTATTGCAAAGAATGGAGTAATGAAAGCAACGATGGCAGTATATAAAAGTGTGTTAACGCCAACACTGTTAAATGTATTTGAAGTGATGGTTTGTCAGGAAAAACATTTTGAAGTGATGGTTTGTCAGGAAAAACATAAGACCAAGATGAATGTGGTTGGAATGAAATATCTAAGAAATAGGTGGAAAAACTCATGGACAGTTATGTTGTAAAAGAATGTGTGAAAAAGAGACATTAAGAGTTTTAAAAATAAAAGCATGTACGATCTGGTATATGGATGTTGTTAAAGCAAACGGAGTATGCAAGGAAAGGGAAGTGGGGAGAAAGTTGGTGAGGAGGGATTACGTACATAGTTGTTTTTTAGCTATATGCAAAGCTTATTGCCTACCCCAAAAGGGAGCGGTGTGATTAGGCCATGAAAAAAATACCTAAATACTTTAATACTCATTTTTACTTTTTGTAAACTGTACCTTTCTATAATTATTTCAAATAAATTAATAATTTAACATTGATAATACATGTTGTTTTGGAACTTAAGATATATATAAAACCTTTATCAATACATTCTACTACAAAACTAACATTAGTTACCATTTAGTTATAAAATTGTGTTGATTAGCCTGCCAAATATCAATGTTAATAAAATTATCAATACATATTTTACCAATCTTACCACTTTTAAATCAAAAAACCCTTTACTAATTTATAGTCTACTAAGGGGGTATTATTCTTACCATCTTATTTTCATTTTGTATGAACAACATTTATAAGCATTAAAAATAGAATTGAAATTAGTTTCATAAAGAGATAAATTTCTAGTGAGAGCACATTTAAGGCGCATGTACAAATGCACATGGAGGAATGGAATGGGAGCCGGAATAGAAGTGATCATGTGTGATTATAACCAAGGACAAATAAACCAAATATGAAACATTTTAAAATTCTAACAGCTTGCGATTCTTACATTTTCTTACCGGGTAATTAAAGTTACAATTCAGGGAAATATTAGCTCATTAGAGCGTAAATTTTACAATTTTTTTTTTGTAATTGTTATTGAACTTTAATGTCTTAAATACAAGAGTGTTGAAAGTTTTCGAATTATATATATATTTTTTTATCTGCATGTTCAAATTTTTAATTGTTTGTAAGTGTTTTTTTATTTTATAAACAAATATTAAATGTATAACTAGCAGGTAAAAAGGTGTAGTGCTAAAAAAAAAATTTAATCTTTTTTTTAAAAAAAAGAGTATATACTAGTGGCTGGTGATATTATAAATATACTATTTTTCTTTTAAAATAAACAAATATTTACTCTTAACATTGTAAAATTATGAGTAACCTATAACTTTAGTCAACTATGGAGCTTTTTGAAATTCTCTACTCGAAAGTAAAAGCCAAGCTCACAGACCCCTAGCACACACGCTCTTTCCCTTCAAATTAACAAGCATAATAGGAATCTGTTTATGTCTGTCATTTTAAATAAGTTTAGTTTATTTACCCAATAGTTTAAAAAATGGAGAGCCTGACTTTATAAAATAATTTAAAACTTGAATTATTCTATTCTTAATATAATTAAGACCTAGAAAACCATTGTGTAGTTAAAACATATTTGGGCGATATTGTTGATAATATATCTTATATTAATAATATCTAGTTTCTGCTAAGCTTAGATCATTTTAATTTAGTGTGATTACAATACCTTTATAACATTAAACTTGCTTATGTTAAAGATGAAAATTATACTATGTGGTCACAATTACTTTAAAACAAAAGCATGCAATACAAAATATCATGTTTTTGGATTTTCAGAAAATGGTTAAGCTTGGTACTTCGAAACATTTAACAAATGAGGTATATTACCGTATTGGCCCGAAAATAAGCCGCATTTTTTTCCAAGAAACAGCACTCATAAAACTCTAATGCGGCCAATAATCACACTCTTAAATAATACACACTCAATGTTGTACCTATAGGATATGCATGTTGTTAAATCAATATATCTCGCCACCGCTAATTAAAAATAAATGATCCTTGATAGTTGGCAAAATTATTTAAAAATAGATGAACCATGACCGTTGGCAAAGTTATTTAAAAATAGATGAACCGTGACAGTTGGCAAAGTTAATTAAAAGTATATGAAGACTTACAATCTTATTTGTGTTTACAATATTTGAGCCATAATGGCTGCAATATAAAATTATTTTTTCAGCGCATTTTATCAGCAATATAAACTTTTGGTAAAGTAAGTTTAAATATTTCTAGTGAGATTTTGTTTCAGTATATTGGTCAATATTTATTTTAATGTGAGAACAATAGCTTAGTATGTGTATTGGTGACCTGGCGGTCTAGGGGTAAGGTGTCATACTTCTGTGCTGGCGGCCGGGGTTCAATCCTCGGTCGAGGCAAAGATTTATCTGATTACCAAACCCTTCCTTCACCTCTGACAAGACATCTTGTGAATGTGGCGAATGCCAAGCCTCCACCGTGGTTCGGATCCCATGTTAAACTGTAGGTCCTTCATTTCATCTCACAATCACCCTACCATTACACATTAGCGTAAGTGTGTATAACCTGAACGAGTAGTAAGACGCGGTGCTAATAATAATAGCAGGCGTATTAAATGGTCAACATTTATTCTATTGTCAAAATAATTTAGTGCGTGTATTAAATTCGGAAGTGCAACATGACAAATCATGTTGAGAAAAGAGCAGGTTTTAGCCAGGGAATAAAGTGTGAACAGCTTACCTTTTTTTCCAAGCGATTTAGTTTTGATTATGAATAACTTACTTTTTTATTCCCAAGTGACATTATTTTAAGTGTAAATATTGTGAGTTTTTTCTATGAAAGTGAATTTATTTAAGTAACCTAATTTTAAGTTTAAGCACCTACCATTAAACAATTTCTATTTTCAAATGATTTAATACACTGACCATATTTAAGTGGGAATATAATTTTTTCTCTAAAAGTTGTCAAAAATTTAGGGTGCGGCCTATTTTCAGGCCAATATGGTATTTATTCCAAGTACAGATGAAAGGCAATAGAATTCTATCCTAACTTAAGTAATCTATCATAAATTTGTAGGTTCTTTAAATCACCATTTGACAGGCAGACATAAAGAAAGTTGAGATTTGTTCCCTGAACAGATTTTTCTAGATTGTTATCCATTCCTGGTAGGCTAATTCAGATAAATTTATTTAAAATTAACCTATTACTGATATTTAGGTTAACCCCATAAGTGATAAAAAAAACTGTATATGGCTTATAGAAAACATGGAAATAGATCTAGTACTTACCACCCCAATAGATATAAGTGATGACAAATTTTAATTAGCCTTAGGCACTCTTAATTTACACTTCCTATTAACTAATATGTTTAAGCTAAGAAATTACACTACACACATACCCTAAGTTTTAATGGTGCAGTTTAAAAATAAACCTATGTTGTTAAAATAATTAGAAAAATGAATGTGGATTAAACAGTTTTCTTTCAATCAGTATTATTAACTCTTAAGAGTAATAAAATAAAGTTGTTTTTATAAAAGTAGAACATTATGATATTTAAGTTCACCAAGCTTTGTCACAAACTTTGATGGGAATTTAATTATAAAATATTATGTTTAGAATGTGTCTTTTGGTACACTGGTGTACATCTTTTGACTAAATTAAATCATTGAGGTTCATCTTGTGAATAAATTAAATAATTGAGAAATAATACAGACACAGAAATCAAACCCAGAGTTCTTAGAGTGCCAATGCTCTGCCACTAAAACTAAATAATCTTATTGTGAATATTATCAACCTTTTACCATTAAATTTTTAACTAGTGGTAGAATAACGATGACAGTTTTTTTTAGTAAAATCTCCAGTAGCTGCTGAATTACCATGTCCTTCATGAACTGCCTTAAGTTATAAGTAAAGAATGAACCTTATACATGATGATTTCTAGAAAAAACAATGGTAAAGGAATGGTGATATATGCCAAGAGCTAGGTTTGATACCTGTACCTAGGTGTTATTTCTCTTCAATATTTAATCTAGCTAAATGATAATATTTAATCATGAATGTTAATAATGTAAGATTCAACAATCTCAATGATTTAGTATTAACACCCAAAAACAAGGTCTTAAGAGTCAATAAATGTACTTAAGTTATTTTTTATATTTATAAAAATAGCATTAAAATTCCTTATTTTAATAAAATCTCAAAACTTAAATCCCAACTGTTTAATCCAGAACATATTTAGGTTTGACGTGGCATAACTTGTGAAGGACCTTTAAGCAACAATGAAATTTGACAAAGGAATATAATTAGGTAGTCGTTTAACTAAATATACTCATATCATTCTTGATCGAGTCTATAAAAAAATAAAAGTGAATGTAAGATCTAAGCAAAAATATTTCTAAGAAAGAAAAATCTATTAGCAATCAACATTTTTTACCAAGAAAAAATATTTTTCAATTGTTTGCAAAATGTTGAGGTATAAAATACACAGCCTAGAAATATATGTATTTTTCTAATCAAATAGTAAAACTTTTTTTGTAACATTTGTTGTTGCAGTTCCACACAAAATGACGTCTAGGAACAGGAGTCTCGAGTCACTCGACCAAGTCTAGGACCAAGAGACCCCCGACTTAGAACAAGAGTCTAGTGGAGGGGTTTCAAACTCAAATTAGTCAAAGGGCTGAATTCCCAAACTTTGGGTATGATGGTAACTATAAAGGTGGATAGAGTGAAAATGGTAGCTCAATCCCTATACCGGCCTGCAGTCGGTTTTTCTCGAGCACGCAGCACTGCTGTGACATCACTAGGCGACCCAGTTTGTTCCTAAGCTTCATGCTCAGTTGACACACTATTGTGCGCTGATTTAAAGTAACATCTCCATCTGTTTATCTACAAGTGTGGTGTTAAAACTGAACCTATACTCCATTCACGGTAGGAATTACTCTTTTTTCCTACCAATATCCTACTATATAATAGATTTCTGCTAGGAAAAAAGGCCTTTCAGAAAACAATTCCTACGTTGAACAGACTTTACCCATAAATGCACAGTTCTAAACAGAAAAATTTATTTAGAAAACGTTCAATAATCCAACATTGTTGCTTTTTATTTACTTTAGTAACGTATCTGGGCATCTTTCATAATTCATATGGAATTTTCAAGCCATGCAAAAAATAGTTATTGAAATATGTTCGTTATAATGTCTCCATTTTAAATGAAAAACAAAAATTATCAAACGATTTCTTTATTTTCTTTGTAAAATTAAACCAGAGAGTGTTTATGACACATCATTTAATGAATAATTTATTCTCCTTTTTGAGTGTTTTTTTAAAATTTGGGTTGGTTTCAATAATCCCGACGATATTGAGCTCTAACGACTCCCAAGTCGACACAATAATAAAAATACATAGTTTTAAATACGTCACTTTCTATAAATGGTTCTCTTAGTTGATAATATGTGCCATTAGTATGAACGTTATCTATTTACAAGCTAGTATCGTTTTGCAAATGTTGGCTAACCTGAGGTATCTGAATCCAAGCAGCAGTTGAAGGTGAAGCTAATTTCTGTGACCTTGAGTCGAGGAAATATTAATAGCATGTGCATTAGGATAAGAAGGGTCAATGTAAAATTATAAAAAAATTCTTAGTCAAATATAAACATCTTAATATATTAAGTAACTTAAAGACTGACCAAGTCTTAACTGCTGTGTGAATAAAGATAGTTGGTTCCCACTTAATAGTAGTGTAGGACTATATGAGTCTCACTCTAGTGATATTGTTTTCATAGAAAGAAACCAAATGCTTGTACGTGTACACAGTTTTACGACATTAGCCCTTATTTAACTGAGGCAGTCAAATGTGTAATAATCCGCACTTGTGGCCTACAATCTTTCGCGGTTTTTCTTATTATTACAACCCGTCTTGCTCAAGAATAAGTGTTAAAGTTATATTCAGAGTATAAAAAAATTACTGCACATTGAATTTTTTAATCCATTATCAGTATATAATAAATAAAAATAGCCATTCCAGCTCATATCAAAGATAGTTATTTTAAATAAAATATGGTCTAAACGTAATATGGAGTTCAATGTTTTTATTTTGAATATATATTTTGCAGTCTAAGATTTGACTCTTTGGACTTTGGAATAAGTTATTTTACAAAAAAAATTAATGAGCAAAGTTTTTGGTAGTCAAAGTGTGAAAATGCTTATTTTATTAGCTTGTTAAATGTGATTAAAATAACAAGTCTACATCCTTGTTCAGTTTTCTAGAATATTTAATATTTGTTAATACAATGCTGAGGATGATTTGGTTCTCTATTAGGTTTATTAGAATTATTTTAATATAACTATTATTAGTTAAGTCCGGCATGTTAGCTCAGCTGGTAGCATGTATATGCTAAGATGGATCCAGAGTTCGATTCCTGGCAGGGTCGAAAAATTTATCATTGGGTGAAATGTAGGCTTACCCTTTTAGTGAGGAATTAACAGCTGGGGGCTGGATGTTGTACCTGTCGTATTCTTAAGTTAGATTATAAGGCATATGAAGCTACAACAGGCATAGCCAGACTGTTGTTTAAAATATATGGCTTAAATAAAACAATGATCGAGGTAACAGTAATGGAAACATTAATGGATGTAAAAATTTATTATTATTACAAATATAAGAGATGTAGCCAAAGAATAATTGGGATTAGTCCATACATTGAAAAGAATATAACTTCAGACTATTCATTTGAGTGAGTAACAAAGAAACTGCAACAATTTTATGCAAAATGTATAGCATTGTAAAGGATGTTGAAAGAAAGTTACCTTGAATAATAATATAAATGTTCTATAGTTATTTGTTGTGAATGAGTTTGTAAGTGAGCCCATAGACTGGCACAATGCATTTCTAGTGACCGATTAAAGATGAGTCAAACCAGTTAGCAAACAGTATTCCGGCCCGCCAATGGAATACATTAGCAGTAACACGCAAGCTATTGATTGGTAATTTATGTTTTACTTGACGTGGGCAAAAGGCCTTAAACAATGGTGGTGCAATAAATTTGTATTTCAGTAGATCATATTTAGTCGCTAAAATATCTGCATTATTAACTAGAAGAAAAATGTTATTTTGTTTAGATACAAACATTCCAGAAATGTGAGAAAATTCTATGACTTTTTCCCAACAAGGTAAATATCCTGACAATTCCCTATTTTACAGGTCGCTTGACGCACTGTAAAACATTTAAACATAATGCTGTTCATTTAGAGAAAATATATATCTGCATGTTACAAAACTTTATTCACTATGCTCCACTTCATACTGAAAAGGGGAAATCAAAATATAAATAATTACCTATTTTTGATTAAGAAAGTTTTATAAGTATTAAGTTGATATTAATTATTTAACTGAAAACTATACTAAATAAGTCTTTTTAACTTTTTAACAGTTTCATTAATTTTTCAACTAAAAGATATGACAACTTTTTTAGTTTTATTTTGAACTGTTTCAATGGGGTTAGCTTCAGTAAAACCAATCTGTGTATCGGAAATGTTTTCAGATACTTAAAGTAAAATAAATTTGTGCATCAAAGATATTTTCAGATAGCTAAAGTCAATATATATATCAAAGGTTTCTTCCCTTTGATTTATGCACATCAAAGGTCTCTTCACATAGAATACCACATTAGCCTAACAGTGTGAAAGAGAAAGAGAATAAGCTATGTTATACCTGTTTGCCATTCAGGTTGACGAAATGCTCCGCAACACATCGATCCACTGCTTCATCAAGCTCGAACGACAAAAATCCAAACCCTAGTGTGTCACAGGACAGCAACCAAATCAAACAAATGAACCTTTTTGCAATCAACACCTGCCTTTTGCTTGCCCTGGGTTAAGACACTGCTGCCCGCTTCCCGTTCATTCCATTCGTCCCAGACGTTTGCTATATAAAAAGGAGGGGAGGACACCAGCTTGCGCCAGTCTAATCTATGACCACAAGCTTTTAAGTCCTTAATCAGGAACCAACTTAAAAGCTTGTAGGTAAACTTGTTTTAAATATATTCACAAATAACCTAAAAAGAGTTTAGTTTTAACAGTAATAAGACTCCCATATTACTAGCCTAATTTATCAGTAAACTTACAATTAGGCTTAGCCATAGCTAACCTAAACTAGGCTATCACTAAAGTTAGAATTTTACTTAACGTCAATAGACATAGAATTAACTTATAAATGAAACTGAATTAAATTAGAGTACTTCTTAATATTAAAATAAGTACTTAGTCTTATACCAGTCCATGCTTAGCTGTAAAATGAGACAGCGGTGTACTGGCGAAGAAGTTAAATTTGTAAGAGAGGTATTAGAGGATTCAGGAGATCACAACAAGGTTAATCACTAGCTAAAGTCTTCTAAAGCATTTTTTAAATAATAAAAAAACAAATAAAAAGGACTGGCAGCAGTGAACCACCCGAAAGCATTAAAAAAACACTGAAACATGGAGAAAAAAATAAAAGTTCATAAACACCTACCACACAGTTTATTGTAAACACTAGGAACAAATAGAAATCTACTGCATTTATAAAGAAAAATATTGAAATCTCAACTAATTAAAACTCGCAACAGTTAATAAAATCATATTAATACTAGGACAATACCAGTAGATTTTCAAATGTTGTAATTTATGTCAATGTTAAACATCAGGAACTTAATGGTAGAAATGTTTAAAATGTTAAAAGCACCAAGATTTTGAATTTAATTTACTTTCATATAAGCCTAAATGGTGTTCACAAAAGGTGATTCACATAGTCTGGTTAGTGATAAAAGAAAAGTGGAGTGTTAAAACAAATAAATCCAAATCAATATAATATATTGATATTTTTTTTAATTACTAACCAAATCACTTAAGAAATTGTTTTTATACCAATATGACTAATTATATTACCATTAGAGTAATTGATTAAAGGTTTTAGTTGTAAAAAGTAACATTATAGCTATCCAAATTGGATTTAAGCCAAAATTTCTTAAATTTGATTTGATATTTTCATTAGGAAAACATTTCATCAAACTTGCCTCATCCAAAATTTCAGCAAAATTCAAAATTAAGATTTTTTTTACTCCCAAAGCCAAGACTTAAAATTTTTTCTTTGCCAATTCAGTAGATTTTCATATATTGGTAAACAATACTCAAAAGGAAGCATTATCTTCCTTAGTCCAACCATGAAACATCAAATAAAACTTAAGATGAATGCTTGTTGCAATGAAGAAGCTAATATAAGAGGGATACAATAAAAAAAATGTACATATGAATAATGGTACTAGACTAAATACATTTGGTGGCATATATAATGTTCGTTCACGGTAGGAGTTTACCTGGAAAAGGACTTTTTTTCCCTACCAGAAATCTATTATATAGTAGGATATCGGTAAGAAAAAAGACCTTTCAGAGGTAAACTCATCCCGTGAATGAAGTATATTTTGACTCATTAAATACATTTGATGGCATAAAGATTGTCTCATTAAACAAGGAATTGGGAGATAAAGGAAATAAACGGTTAAACTTTAAAAGATAAAAAAAAGTCTTATATGTTTTATACTTAACATTGATTCTATTTTATTATTAAACTCTAATATAGTTAAATATCATTTTTAAATGTACAGGCGAGACTCTGCCATTTAATTTAAAAATTAAGATCTTATCTACAACAGGGAATGTAAAAATAATTTCTAGACTAAATGTAATAATCTTAATCTTATCATATACTTAGTACAATAAAGAAAATATTCCAATTGCTATTAATAATCCCTTATTGTATTATTTTGTGATCAAATGCACACCAAGATGTTCTGAAAGTAAAAATGCAATCCACATGTAATTTGCTAATAAAAAGTATTTGCTTCCAAGATGTGCCTATCATGATATTGCTATATTGTTATATTTTATCGTTCCTACACATTAATTGTATAATACATAGAAGCAAACACAATTTTATTTGCAAAATTAAAGTAGAAATACCCTTCACGCTGTTACAGAGATGCAATTGGACCAAGTAACAGTTGGTGGGGGTTACCTCTCAAAGAAAGGCGACCATTACCTCTATGATCAATGGAATCTGTGTAAGATGTTATGTTCATTTCATTTCATTATGAAGTTACATTGTGTGTGCAGTCAATATTTGTTCAAATATAATTGTATAAGGTAGAAATATAAGAAGTTTTCCAACAAATGTTTAAGGAAGTTATAAGTGTCTGCTAGATGCGAAGCATTACCTAAAATAAGTTTTGATCAGGAATTTTTAAACATAAAAAATGTATTCGCAACTACCTAGGCTAGACACAAATATAAATGTAAATACAATATGTGTATACTTAAAATCAACTAAAAAAGATCAATAGATTAAACTGACACAAACATAGCAAATATGAATGTTAATAGAAAAAAATATATTTAGGGGTGGATGCAATTAATTTCATTTCAAGTATTTTACTTAGATACAATGTTAAATTAACCCTCTATTAATTCTTAAACCACATTATGTTGGAACGAATATTGGCAGCCAAAGAAATTATTTTTATTAAAGATTTGTCTTTCAACAAAATATATTGTTGGAATCTGATACCAATTATGGCTAGTAAACATGACTTTTTTAGGTTATAAATATTTCAATAATTTTGTTTTACATTGGTTTAAAATACTTTAAGTGTTTATGACAAACATTTACTTGCTACTTAAAAGATAACTTATTTTTCGTGATGATTTTAAAGTGATAAGTTAAAAACATTTTCAATGCATTTAGTTAAAAGGAAATCAATATTCAAAGTCAACACCATTCAAATTATATTTTAAAATAGGGATGTGCAAGACTCGAATCTACCTTGAATGAAGTAAGATAAAAATATCTTGATCATCTTGAAAGTTAAAAATGAATCTCAAAAATTTGAAAAAATGTGCTTAAAAAATTTACAAACCTAACAAAGAATTTATTATTTATAATAACACCATAAAGAGTCAAAACTAGGTCAAACTTTCTCCCCTAAAACCGCCATCATTTGAAAATGTTATGGTCATGAATAAACCGGTTGATCCGTCGCTGGTAAATCAAGAGACTACTGTAATTATTCCTGTTACACTAAAAAATCAAATTATAAATAGTATAAATTGCAACTCTCACTATTTCATTGATTTTATTGTAGGGTCTTTAAGGATCTTCGATAATGAAGGAAAGTTTAGATTCGAAACTACAATCCTTAAAAAAAATAGTTTCAATTTTTCAAGTGAAATGTGTTTTAGAGCTATAATACTACTCATTAGTGGTTCAAAAACAATGATAGGATTAACTTAATAGCCCGTCCTAGACGAGTAATTTAACACTTAACTGAACGTACCATATTTATATTTCCTCTTATAGTCAAATTATTTCCAATATTCAGATTTGAGAATAAAAGGTAAATTGAAGTTTCAGATTCGAGATTTGTATCCATTAAATAGTGGATTTGAACCAATTCTGATTAACTTAAACATAATTTAAAATTTGTCAGCTATATCTTAATTATTCGAATCAGTGTTAATGTTATCCAAAGCAAGTGCCAGCCTGAATGTCAAAGATAAACTAAATATACGCTTTAATAAAGATATTCACATTTTTGTACTTTCAAAGGATGTTTTTTGTCTCGTTCTGAGCCTAAATATTTTTTCATATTTGTGCCTCGATATTCTCCCAAAAAATTGGTTATCACACATTCCTATTGTGGTGTAAATAGTATACTGAAGATGAAACCTTAATAAGCATGATCTAGTAGATGCTCATCTACACACTATCATTAACACATAATTAGCGATAAAGCAGAGCTTGGTAATGCATTCTTGAAATGTACACAAAAAGTTATCAGTGATCAGATATGTAGCTTTTCACATTGAAGTAAAAAAATGATGGTGGAGAACATGGTCTCCTGAGCAACGAAGTCTTATAAGACATTGTGAATATGCTTCCATAGTGCCCCAACAAAGAAAATAATTGAAATGAAGTATATAGAGAAAAAGACAGCAAGGATGATCAAGAAAAAAGATGGAAGGAGCAGATAATAGAAGGTGTGCAAAAGGAAATAAATGAAAGTGTGCAAATCATCATCAATTGTTTCCAGCCTGGAGCCAGGTCAGTTTAGTGAAATGCAAGTGAGAGGAGAAAAATTAAAATGAATAAAGGAGGAAGAATGGTGGAAGAAAATGGAGGCCTGTTACTAAGCTGACTCAGCTACTTGCTTGATATGTTTACACAATATGATAAATACATAATTAAAATGATGCATCAACAACTATGCATTAGTGATATTGTGTACAAAAGGCTTAAATGTAGACGGAAGTAATCTCAAATTGACTGATAGCAGTATGGGTGAAATGTTAATCTTTTGCAAAATTCTGAGCTAATTCAACCATTCTTAATGTTTCAGTCGCTAGAAATGCTCTCTTTTAAAAACACAAAGCATGACACCATAATATATAGCTACATTTGTTTAGCATCGTGACTTACTACTTGTTCGATATATACATATACCTTCGATTAAAGGCAATAAAAACAAGTACATATTCATCTAGCATGTTAAAAACAAATTTAGTGAAATAAACCAACCAACCAAGGTAAAGAGAAAAATATGTAGGAAGAATTCAATGCACAAATGTGAAATGTCCCTTTCTTCTGGTTTTTATAATAGAAAATCACACACACGCACGCACATATACACACATAAACAGTTTTTACATTTCAGCCTAGTTGCCATAATCAAACAATAGAAGGAAACTAAGGAAAAAATACTAGACTACTCTATTCAGAATTTCGATCAACCGTTTAAACACCGTGGTAAACCAAGTAAAAAAAAATTATCTTACCTTTAACGGCAGAAATGTAATTTATCTATTTAAATGAAAATATATATTTGGAAGTAGATACAGGAAAGATAGGTAGAAAACATAAAAAGGAAAAACACAATATGGCTGTTACAATGAAAAAAAGAATAGTTCACACTTTACATTGCTGCCACTTGACAAAGAAATAGTAGCTACCTCTTTAAGAAAATAGATTGTCAACTCTAGAGGGAGGAATATGAAACAAGCAACACAACTTTCTAAAAGATGAAACTTAAAAAAAAAAGGTAGGAAAAGGAAATTGGTCAAGGCAGATAAGAAATTTAGATAGGAACACTCCTTCCTGATGAGTTCCACTGAAATGAAACCTAAGTCGGGGGATTAGGTGGTGATCAATTTTCTTCAAGAGGGAGCCATCACCTCTTTGGCCAATGGCAGTAATGTAGTGTGTGAACTGAAGTGTTCTTTTAATTGTAACAGCCATATTGTGTTTGTTACCTTTTATGTTTTATATCCACATTTTCTGTACCGTCTTGCAAATGTATATTACATCTTTTAAAAACGAAATTAAAGGTAAAGCAGATCTACAGTATTAGGTATTTCAGGTGGTAATTTTGACTCAGTAGTCCCATGTGAGAGAACAGTTGCACTGTTTTGGTAATGCTATTTATATTTTAGAAGTGTGAAAGTCCTTGGTTGTGAGTATTAGCATGGATGGATAGAGGTTCGCTGACTATCAGGGCGAGTACAAAACATATTTTACAAAATTCCCTTACCTTTCCAGGTTTTCCAGGCAACATTTTTCAATTTTCCCCAACTACTTTTTTTCAGTTTTAATGGTGGATGATGAATCGCTTTATTTATTATTGATCGTATATTAAAAAGTTTGTATCTACTAAACAGTTTTATCAGTTATTTCGCCAATTAAAATGTTATTTTATTTAGGTATTATAAACTTTTATTTTAGTGTTTGTTGTGAAATGTATGGGATTTTAAACATATTTTTTAATTCCCCGACTTTGCTTTATTTATAGTTAAATTCCCTGACATTTCCCTTTCATCCAAAAATTCCTGACATTTCCGTTTTCCCTGTCATCCAAAAATTCCCTGACTTTTCCAGGTTTTCCCTTGTCTGCAGCCACCATGACTAGTTTACAGGTAGGAGTAAATAAAGGGATGAATTGTAAATCTTTTGTTTCCAGCAAATGGGTATGCCGAATGTGAGCCGTGCATAAGTTATGTTATTATTTTTAATTATTTAAATAATTTGATAGATGGGTGAAATTAATATTATCCAGTGCGTAGTTTCTTAAATATCAAGGTAAACATCATGGTTCCAATTGAGAGGTCTAATTAAAATATCCCAAAAATATATATATTTATATTGTAGCCCTGCAAACTAAATTACTTATTATATAATGTCTACAAACTAAGGACTTCAAAAAAAAGTAATAAGGGAACAGATAATTTTAAAATAATATTGCCATAACTTTGCTCTAGTAGCTTATTAGACATGTAGAATAATGTTTTTTATTGATTGTATATTATATTTTGCTTGATGCAATTTAATTCATATGTATAAATAACAAATTGTGATAAAATTTAATATATTATTCTAGAAGGAAATATATTAATCATGTTTGAAATTTAACAATTTGTAAATCATAATATTTTAAGAATAATTTTACCTTTTCACTAGCTAATATTTTCCCCCAATGTTATTGATTTTTTTAAATACTCAAACATCGATTAAGCTTCAGGAATATTTTATATCATTTGATTTGACTTTGCTTTTAAATTGAAAAAGTAGAGTTTGCACATCCATAATATTTTTATATTTGGTAGACAAAAAAATATATAAAACCATTTCCTTTTCAAATTATAAATAAATTTTTCAATTATTTAAATTATGAATATCAAATACCAATGGTTTTCATACAAATTTTAAGAAACCGGAACTTAATTAATGACTGAAAAGAACCGCCGTTTATTATTCTCCAACCAGAACTGGAACCTTAACAGTCAAGATATTTATTAGAAAAAGTCGAATAAGAACCAGAATAGATAAGACTCAGGATTTGTATAAGTTTATTCAAATTCAAAATACTAGAGTACACAAGTGTTTTTCTTCTGTTTCCCTCTATTTTTTTATGTAAATGGAAGCACCGAGATATTAAAAAACTTTGTTTAATGTGTGTATCCTTGGGTTGTGCGAAGTTTCAAAACAAATATAAGCTTCAACTAGGTTCAATAAATAATTTGGCTTCGACAATTATAACAGCAATATTATAACAGCTTAAATAATCCATTTATGTTCAGTTATTGACGTTATTTATTAGCTGTTATATACATAGCAAATTAATAGTCATATGAAATACCAGAAGTAATTAATTTGCATGTTGTGATAACCTGATTTATTAGATTATAATTAAATTTTACTTAAAGATTGTGCAATAAAATAATTTCAGTTTTTAGTGTATAAAACTAAATAAATAGCCACAATAAAATACCCATATTTCAAGCATAAATCAACAAAAAAAAAATATTTAAATTTCAAACTAGCTTCTAGAATATTTCATACATTCAATTCGAGTTTGCTTTAAATTGAAAAAGTGGACTCGCCATACCCCTGGTGTGTCCTACTATAGAAGCCAAATAATTATGTGTCACATTTTCCCCCCTTTCCCTAGGTGGACTTTCCCCCTAAATTTTCACTGTTTTATATCTCCTTAATTTTTCAATTCCAATTATAATAATTTAGCCAATGGGCCTGAATATCAAATATAAAACTATAGTAGATATGCAAATTAGTTACCAGCTGGTAATTTTGATTAAAGGAACCTAGACTTAAAATATATCAAAATAGGAATATTAAGGCTGCACACACAATGTATAGAACATATGGCAGCTCAAAAAATGTGTATTATTATAATTTTATAATAATTAGTAACAAATGTTATTGATGTAATTTTACTAAATAATTATTCCATAAGAAATGGATAACTATATAACTATAACTTTAGAATTTTTTTTCTACCACACCTAAAGATATGCAATATGGATAGGCTGCCCTTATTAGTATCCAACCTTGCTAAATTACTACACGGTATACATAAATAAATTTAAAATATTTCCTTGGAGACTTCTCAGTCTATAAGCATGCTCCTCTATACCTCCCTCCTCTCCACCTTAGGGTGATTATCAGCTTGAACCATTGGATTAAGTAATAAATAAATAAAAATAAGGTATCATCGGTTTTAAAGAATCACCACAAAACATCTTTCTTACCACACAATTGGGTCAAAATATCTGTTTGACTTTTTTTTACATCATACATTAGGATAAAAATATTTCTTGAAAAAATAAGATTGACTTTATATATTCACGGCGAATGATGAAATGACTTAGTAAACTTATAAGTAACCAGTTAAAATATATATATATATATATATATTCTTAAGAACCTTCTGACTCCTTGTATTTTCTGGCATCTTAACTTTGACTAAGATAAATTGGATTAAATATTTTAGTACAAAAGTATCTATGCAAATTTGCAATATGATATTAAACTAGACATGATTCTTAAAAGTGTTAACAATAACCATGCTTGTAAACTTATGCGAAAGTTAATTTAACAATTATTACTATGTGACAACAAACGACAGGTTTTTGTTTACGATAGTTTGTATTCCCTTCAGTGTTTAAGTAAATTGTGTAACAAATACTTATGGTGGGGGAACAACTATTACTTACGAATTCTCCAGAATAGAACCTTGCAGTTTCCCAAGAGAGAAAGACGCACAAATTATAAAACAAAATTGATTTTTTTAATTAAACTAACCTCTGGACTTCTTTTTCTCTTGGTCATACATGATGACAACCTCCATGACTTTGCCAAAGCGTGTGAAGTATGTTCGCAAGTCTGTTTCGGTCACATTAGAAGGCAACCCTCCCAGGAACACCTTGGGAAAACTGTTACTCCGCTTCGGTTTCTGCAAGCTGCGCGGGTTACATGGCTTTGGGTCAATCTATGAAACATATGAGTATATACCTTAATTTAATGTGTGTAAAAACACTTAACCCACAGTCATTTCGCATAGTGTGTTCAAGGTAGGATAATATGCTTGTTCCATACTCGAGGTTGCCACTCAAACTCTGAAATAAGAATCCAACACAGCATCTGGTTTTTCTGAGAAAAAAATATAATTTTCACCCTTTTTTAAGTTTTTTCCTTTAGTTTTGGGAATGAACAAATGATTTTTGAAATGTCATTAAAAGCTAAAGTGGTCCTCGTCTCGAAATTTACATTAAATAAAGTTTAACCAAATCTTCAATGTGCTTGCTGTTCAGATTACATAATATTATACAAAATCTTCAGAAAACACTAAATATATGTGTATCCATATGCCTTATGTCTAGATCAAACTTTGTCATATTTCTTTTTATTCATAACTTAACTGGGCAGTCTATATTTTCAAATAATAACTATTAACAAGAGTCTTAAAATGTCCATAAAACATGATAGTTAATTAGTACTTTAGCAGTCTTAAAAACTATGGCATAACAAGTTTATTTTTTAGTCTTACATGTCAACAATAAATACTAATTATCGACAAATAAATGTGTGTATACACTCAAAATTAATCTACTCTTAAAAATGTGTCAGTCATGAATGCTATTTTAAAATTGTCTGGGAAGCGTTACCGACAATTTGGCGCCATCTTGGAAAAAACACTTGTAACCAGTTGTGATACCACGAGCAGCAAACAATTTGGCCATAAATATAGATAACAATTCAAGTGTGAAAACTTTTTCACCTAATGAAAACTTCTATTAATTGCAAATATGTATTATTGAGTTTATGAAGATTGTGATGATTGAATTAAGCTTCTATTATGTATAGATAAGGTTACTTCATTTGTAATATACTTTTCAATACTTTAGTTGAATAGACTCGCAGATGTTAGATATGCAGACGAGTTGTAATAAAATAAGTGATAAAGATGGCAATGGGTTACATTATACGATAATTCTCACAGAATTATATTGAAATCATATTTCATACAATATTTCTTGTAAAAACCTTTTAAAAAAATCATGATTCAATGCAAATATATTCTAAACAAATAGTGAATTTTTTTTTACAAACACGAATAATTTATAATATGAATATATAGTTAATAGAATAAAATCTTAAGTATAACTACCATATTGGCCCAAAAATAAGCCGCAATTTTTTCTAATAAACAGCTCTAATTAAACTCTAATGCGGCCTATAATCGCATTCTTAGATAATATACATTCAATGTTGTACCTTTAGGATACGCATATTGTTAAATCAATATATATAGAGGTTAATAGCCACCGCTTTTTAATAATAGATGAAACTTGATAGTTGACCTTGATAGGTATTTAAAATTATATGAAGAATGGCTTATTTGTGTGTACAATATTTGAGCCATAATGGCTGCCAAAATAAAATTAGTTTTATCAGCGCATTCTAACGGCAATATATCCTTTTGGTAAATGGAGCTTAAATATTTCGAGTTAGATTTTGTTTCAGTCATTGATCTCTAAAATATAACTGGATAGATATCTGTGGCTGAAATGTGAGCTGTCGTCTGCATACTATTGTATAAGAGAGAAGGAAACTTTCGGGTATCTCTTACATCGTCCCATACACAAGGTAATGTGGCATTTTGACATTGTTCATTGATTTTATTGAATATACGAGATACATCAATGTGTGATTAGTTAAATGAAATAAATATGTTAGTAAAGCTTTGAAGAGCATAACAAAGGTCGAAACTAGTTAGTTTTTTTTTCTTTAAATAAGTTGATGTAGCCTAATAAATACATTGATTTTTGAAGGAAGCTAGCTTGTAAGGCTTTATCTCTTACCAGGATCCTATCCTATAGTTATGTTTAGGAAAGATAAAAAAGACCTTCCAAAAGGAAATTACTACTTGCGTTCTAAATGGCTGTTTATCCTACCAAATTATTATATATATATATATATGTGTGTGTGTGTGTGTGTAAGAGAGAGATAGTGTTCTGGTACAAAATAAAGCCTTACAGATTGGGATTATTACTAAAAGCAGGGTAGGGTTTAGTAGATACTATATTTCCTACAAGCCTATAATCTAAATTATCATTTGAGCCTAAGACTTCTACAGAAAGTGTCATTCAAACAAATGTAATACCTGTACGTTCAAATCCTGACATTTTTTGGAAACCTTCATACCAGATCACAATAGGTCAACAAACTCACTTTTTGTCAAACGGCGTTGATTTTTTCAATGCCAGGTTAAAATTTTTAGGTTTCATTTAGCCTTCAGCGGCCCAAAGATTCACTTGTCTAAAGGTTGTAGCAAGTCGGTGGTATGCGGAGGCAGCTTGACAATGGTAATCTGGGTTTCTTTAGCAAATTTAATGGTGGAGATATCCAAATGAGATACGTGTCCATTATAAATTAATAGTAGGGGTCCTCGTCAATCCCTTTAGCAAATTTCTTCATGTATGAATTAAATATCACACAAGTCATGTTGTAGCCTTTGTAACTGTTGGCATAGGAATGTCAATTTCCCCTTTCCATGATGACCAAATATGGGCCGATTCAAAATCAATTAGAGGTGGTAGAACTCATCCAGTCACAGAGCAGCAAGTCAAAATACTTACTTTGATTATCCTTGCCACTTCCTTGGATGGTTCTGTGAACACTCTGCTCTCTTCCAGTCAATGCTGACTCTAGCAGGATCAGTGGAAAACCCAGTTTCATTGAGATTTCAGATACATTGAGACTTTTGTTTTAAACCATGTTCAATCACTGTTGTTTCCACAAGTCCATAAAAGGAATAAATTATAAAAGGATCACTTGTCTCAAAATTTTTGAGATTCACATTGTTGAGGTGACCAAACCCTCTAAACCATTCAACTCCTGGTATGCCATTAGTGAATGGGGTAGCAATACCATTTTCGGAAACAAAGTCTGCCACCTCAAACAACACTTCTCTATGAGGGCAAAACCCCATTTTACCATGAGTCTTAAATGTGTAGACAACTCTTTTCTAGAGCGGGGAATAAAGCTGTCTCCCTCATTCCTTTGCCTAAAATCCGTCTTGATAACAATGATTTATCAATGCAATAGGCCTGTGCAGCACTTCAAGCTTTTTTTACCATCCCTTATTTCTTGTAAAGTTTTCACAATTGTTTATTCTGTATGTTTTTTTATACCTTAATCATTGTGACATGTCTAACTAATTATATCAAAACAGTCAACAACAATATATCAAAAGTAATACAACATGGACATGTTTATCTCAAAGTTTTCCACTCATCTGTCTTATATTCTACCCACCTAGATATCTCAATTTTCTCTCAAATAATTAAACTAAAATAACTTTAGTTATTATACTAAGGGCCGGTCTTGTGACTACCGGATAAATATCACTTTGGGAGGTTTAATTTATCTATCAGATAAACATTATCAGCCACTTTTGGAACTGAATTTATCTATCAGATAGCCATTCGTAGGATAAGTATATTTTTATTCAGAGCACGCAAGGTTGATACTGTTTTTACTGGTGCGCGCATGCATATAAGCCCTACTGATAGTGCTACAACCTAGAGAGTGGTGAGAATGCTCAATAGTTGTTAAATAATGGCGACTAAACGAGTGTGAGAAAACAGATAGTGTCACATATGGTGTCACGTGGGCGCAGAAGCTAAGATGTCTTGCTAGTACTAATTTCGGTGTCTTTCAAAATGTGGAGAATAGTTGGATACAATGTTTATAAAATTTCATTTATGTACAATATATGAAATTTTATAAACATTGTATCCAACTATTCCCCACATTTTGATAGACACCGAAATTAGTACTAGCAAGACATCCCCACATTTTGATAATTAGTTCTTATATAAATTTAACTCTACAAATAGCTTGTCAGTTTAAATAAAAGTGTGAATTAAATGTTCTTTTAACTTTATATAATTAGAGCCCGGGCTTGTGCTTGCTAAACATGTAAACAAGGATTTTAACCTAATTAAAAACAACGCGTCACTATGGCAACAACCATTTTAACATCTAGATAAGGTACTTAAACCTCCTGATAAAAAAATGTGATGGATAAGAATACATTTTATCTGGCAGATAAATGGTACCTTGCAGTCATAACACACACTTTTAACTTATCCACCATATATAAATATTTATCCAGGAGACATAAGACCGGGATTATAGCTTTTAGTAGTGGATTGATTCTACATAAATGTTGCAATCTTTTGGTACATAAACTTCATCTGTAACACTTATAACTAGAAATACAGCAAATGTATTCTCAAACAAAATGAATTTTGGGGTCATAAGAGTAGAGGTCAGATGGATTTTTCTTGTGATGCAATAGCTAGACATATTAGTCTACATTTTAGTATTCATTTTAAACCATTCATTTTAAACCACAAGTGTTTCTATAAGTTATCAATACTTTGTTGTCTCATTTAACAACTTTTTATTTCAAATACAAATGTTCAATACAAGCCTTGTATTTGTTTTGTATCAGTTTTTTTAAAATCAGATTCAAAAGAAGCCAAGCACATTTTCATATCTGGGGCTGCAATTGGCATGTTTCGATATTTATTTTTTATATAAGTGTATGATAAAAAAAGGTCCTTTATAACAATTCAGTGTTGTGAAGGGTAGTAAGATCTTGAGCGCCCAGTCGGACCGCTGTTAATATTCAGTGTTGAGATCTACTCAAAAGTTAATGAGATTTTTCCTTGTCCGTTGAAAGTTCCATCAAATTCTCTTTTTCTGTGAATGACATCTCTGCTGACTGATTTTTTTTTCTTTATAAGGATTTTCAACCCATTTAATACTGTCTCTATTGTAAGTTTTTCGATACATATCCCAAATGATGATTTTAATCCCTGAAAGTGTTTGGATATTTGCATTTTAATATCCTGCAAGAGTTTCAGCTTATTCTCACACAGTAAGGTCCGCAGTTTTTAGTACCTCAGATTGGCCTGTAAGATGCAAGATCTCCTAGAAGACTTAATTTCTTTATTATATCTTATTATATTTGGAAAAAGGTATAGGAAAGGTGGACAGACATATAAAAGGGACGAACACTATATGGTTTTTACAATAAAAATAAGTAGGGGTGTGCGAAGCCAGTTTTTTCAATTCGAAGCGAAGCCGAAGCAAATATTCAAGAATATTCCCTAAGTCGAATCGAAGTTCGAATAAAATTTAAACAACTAATAATAGCTCTTAAAACAAATTATTTTTCTAAAAAAAACTGGATGTTTTTAGCATTTACTTGGGAACGTAAATAGACAATTATATTTTATAAAAAATATAGGTATATACTATATTAGGTTAAGTTATATGCTAAGAAAATATTTACACAGTCCTGTGACATTGTGCAATAATATTATCCTACATTTGATTTGCAATTAAACTTTAAAAATTATTCACTTCAGGGCAGATTATGTTATAACTTATTTTAAAAAACGAATATTAAGAATTAAGAAAAATTATATCAACATCAAACAGTTTTTATAAGTTAAAATAAAAACAAACATTGTAAGAAATTATCCACACAGGCAGTTAGAAGTGTTACTTTCTCTTCAAGTTATTTTGAAAGATGTTAATTCCTCAAAATGAATAGGAGTCAACGGTTCTCGTCTGGCTGGTACAATGTTTCCTGAACTAGAAAATACCCTTTCACTGCACACACTTGTAGCAGGGCTACCTTGGAGACATTAGGGTATTTTCAAGAACCCTCTTCCCTCCACCAGATATAGGCACCCGTGGTTCATTTAGGTAATCCTTCACTTCACTGTTGTTGTCTATTGCCGGTTGGGTGGTATTTGGTATGGAATCAAAACTTGACCATAGTCCAGAACTAGAAGAGGAGCATGAGGGGTGTTCATCTTTTACGTTAGGCTCTAAAGATGACTTGTCACTCAACTTCTTAACTTCAATTGCTAGCGTGTTTACTGCCACCATATCATCGATCAAGACACCTCTAAATCTTGGGTCGCATAGCATGGATGGGCAGAAAATAGGATCTGAATCGTAGAAACTGAAGCGAGATTTCAAAGCCTTATCTAAACTTCTTGCGAACATTACACCATCCTTCTTGCTAGTGATAAAAACATTTAAGAGATTTGAGGCAAGGAAGGATGGGTATAACCATTGAAGAGGTGGGATAACTGTCTCCACTGATTTCCTTGGTGGCGTCAGCTAGTGGCCCAAGAACCTCTACAATGCCTGCTGCTTGCTTCCATTCAACTTCAGTTAGGATCTCGATGTTATTTTCTGAATTGGCAAGTTCAGCTCCAACAGCTTTTCTAACAGCATGTAATCGAGAAAGCATGTTATACTCGCTGGACCACCGTGTGTCCACAAACTGAATTAACTCGAGTACTGGCAGTACCATCTCTTCCATTACCGTATGTAATCTTTTTCTTGTGGATGGACTACGACTGTAATGTTCCACAATTGCTTTTGCCTTTGTCAAAAGTGTACAAACACCATAACATTCTGCTTTGGCATCATGGATAGCTAATTATTACTGTTCAATCTAACACATTAAAATAAAATGTAGATAAACTGCAACACATGCTCTAAATAAGCTATCAAAGTTATTTTTATTCCAGTTTTAAATTTTTTAAAAAAGGTAAATCTTTTGGTATTACAGAAAAATATGCATTCTTTTAAAAAGAAAAACGTTTCTAATAGCAATAAGTCACCTGTTGGCGTTTTGTATTTTTTCAGGTATATTTTACACTGGGCAGTTTTCTTATCAGAAGCTCTCGTGAAAAATACCCATATTTCACTTTTATTTTTCTGTTTCGGACATTTTCGTAGGCTTAACCAAAACTATTGATAAATTAATAATAAACAGTCTAATGTTGCCAACATGAGGTCATCAAATTTTCCATCAAGTTTTTAGGTTAACATAAATAAATCATTTAATCGTTTAGTTAAAAAAGAAGTATAATTTAAAATTGAAACAAAATTTAATCAGTAAAGGGTAAATATGTTTGCTTATATTCTGTCTCAAAATTAATTTTTTCGACTTTCAATCAAGTTTTTAATTTATCTCTTGGCGCATGCGTCGTAACATTTTCTGTTGAGTAGAGCAAATACACGTGAAGGTCATTTCATTTCAGATATTGAAAAAGATTCACTTGAAAAAAATTATGCAAAATTCAAAGCAAAAATATGATTTTAAATTGTATATTGATTTTTTTTAATATTATTTTTATCACGTGAATTTAGGTCATGTGGCGGTGAAGATAGCTGAACGTATTTAATTTGTGAATCGATCAGGCCGGGTGGCATTGAGTATAATCGATTATTGAAATTGTGTAACTATCGATAGTTACTCGATTATTGAAATTGTGTAACTATCGATAGTTATTCAATATTTCATCAAAACGAACTATTTAAAATGTACAAGTTATTTATTGAGAGAGAACAAGAAAAAGATACTTACAGGAACATTATTTTTTTTAAACAAAAATAGTGTGGTCACCATTTATTAAAAGTGGTCACTAATCTCAGTAGAAATATTGTGGAATAATAATAATTATGTCAGTCACAATCAACTAGTCGTTTTATAACCATGGCCTTTTGTGTCAATGCATAGATATTAAAAAGTATCGAACTAATCAATATTTAACCTATAAATCGATAAGGCCCATCTTTCGTAAAGTAAACAAATGAAAATAATTTGTAATAGAAGCTTGCGCCTTTATACATATTAGTAAATATTCTATAATTCAAAGTTTTATTTGTTTTAAATTGTGAATTGTGTGTGTTAAACATGAATATAATCTATTAGAATAATAGCTCAGAACGGTTAACATTGAAAATACTTATATTTTTTTTGCCGAAGCTTCGAATTTTTCGAAGTAAATTTTGTTTGTCGAAGTCGAAGTCGAAGTTAATTAATATTCGCTTCGACTTCGAGATTCTCGAAGCTTCGCACACCCCTAAAAATAAGAACAAAGTTCACACTTTACATTGCTGCCATTGGACAAAGAGGTAATGCTTGCCTCTTAAAGAAAAATGATCGTCACTGCCTAATACCCCGACCTAGGTTTCATTCTATAGGATGATTAAATCTTATAATATCATAGACATTTTCTGACACTCGAAAGACAGTAGTTGAGCTAACCTTCCTTGAGCTCAAGATTTATCTTATTAATTTGTCGGGAAATAACAGATAAATATGCCCGACACTGGAGACAGTCTCTGTCGTGCAGTTTTTTTTAACAAGTGGAAAGGTCTTAAAAAATAGTTGAGCTTTATGTCTTAAGTTCAAATTATCGTGTGTGTACTTTGCCATGTGAAAGCTACCTCACTTCTGTATGCTTAGTAGAACAATATAGAAGCTACTCATTTCCTCACAGAGGGATTTGAAAAGCCTCGAATTCAAAGATTGTGACTTTATAAAATTAACTATTTTAACAGCATTGTCAAGAGCAACTTTCTATTCGGCAGGGAGGTTCTTGTATGCAAGGCTCTGCCTGTGGATACAACAGTGGGTCCAGGTTACACGAGGAGCTACCTCCAGTACACTTGCTACAACAATTAGTCCAGCTAATGTCCTTTTTCTTGAAAACCCCATCAATAGATTGAAATACATCCTTATCTCTCATTTGTTCTTAAAATGGGTAACAAAGTTAAAGGTTTTCTTCAATATCCTAATATTCAAATATCTCACAAGCCATACATCACAATTACATACATGTGTGTGTTCATCAACTTGAATAGCAAAGTATTTGCTAATTTTCATCAAACTTATTATAGTTTACTCAACATCATTAGACATATCCTGAATTATAAGTGATATTGTAGTTAGAAAGAGGAATAGTGTTTATTTTTTGAACATTCTCCTCACCATGCACACAATGAACAGCATGTTTCACATCAAGAAAAGTTATTTAAATTCTCTCTTAGCGTGACTTATGACTTTTGCCAGATCTAGCAATGTGATAACTATTTATGTATTATGTTTTGACAGCATTTTCATTATGAAGCTTTGTCAGCTCTTCTTTTTTTTAAAAGAAGGTGCTAATTTTTTATAACTTGAGTGTTTTGTCTGTAGACAGGCTTCGTGTTACCATTTGATAGCACTTTGCCAAAAACTATGGCTTGGGAGCAATCATCACCAACAAATGAAAATCTGTACTTCATGTACTCATAAAAATACTTTCTCTTCTCTATGAATAAAGATGAAAGCGCTTCATTTTTCCTCTTATTGGAAACCGATGATTGTGTGTCTTCACTGTCATGTATTGAAGATTCGGGTGTGTCCTTTGAAGTACCCGGCTAAATTATTTTCTACATTATGTTTTCTTACTGTGTTCATAATTAAAACACAACAATCACTAACTTTGAATTAAGCCAAAACAGCTACAAGGAATCGCATGAACATATTATCCACCAATGGCAATAATCGAAGTAGTTCGTCATTCATCAATACCCGGGACAAGGCATATGGGTGAGTACAATGAGTGCTATGAAGGAGGGTGAATAGAGGGGTAAGTCGCTTGGTGGCGCACGGCTTGAAATACTAAACAATATTACTCTTTTGTCTGTACTTCCGTTAAGCAATGTAATCTTCTTAGAGATGAAATTAATATTACTGTAATAAGCTACTAGTGATATATCTAAGAAGCATTATTTCAGCATCATTTGAGTTTTCTGTAAAACAAAGGGTTTTTTAACTGTGCAAGTTTCCGCCAGTACTTTTTTTCCGTGTACCCCCAAATGTCCCTCTAAGTATATGTACACTAGGTTTAGTCTGAACCACTGGATTAGAGGAAAAACTTAGTGGTTTCTTTATCAACAAGACTGTTCAAAGGAGAATCAGCAAAATGGCTATTGACATCAAGGATCAAGTTGAGCAGATCAAGTCTGCAGCATATGGCATATTTTCAACTCCACTTGATGAATCAACTAATCATATTTCCAGTTGCTGGTGTTTGCAAAATATGTTCATAATGATTAGTTTTATAAGGAGTTGGTTTACTCTTTTTTTTGTTATCCTCTTGAAACTACCAAACCCTCAAGGTATTTTGTAAAAGGTTTAATCTCATAAAATTAAATGCATTCATTGTATGATTGATTATGTCCAAGCCCTAACCTCAATAACACTTCCATCTCCGCCAGGAATGGCTTTTGATTAAATAATTCAAAGTGGGAATTTGGTCAGGAGGTCAAATCATGCATTTTCAAGCAATTATGTAGACATGGATGCAGGTCATCATTTGCTTATTTTCCCTACAAATGTATGATGGCTCTCAAGAGGAAATGTAGCTGAGCAAATATTTGAGTTTACAGATGAGCTTAAATTAGCTCAGGGTATGATGGAACTTTTTGCCTGCTTGGATGATTATATATATACACACACACACACACACACATATTAGAGATGGGTCAATCTACTATTTCTCAGATCCAAATCAAAATTTTATTTTTGAATCTCGAATATTGAATCCAAATCCTAGCAAATTGTTAGAAATTGTATTGATTTAAAAATAGACCTACATTACACAATATGGGCCCAAGCTGTGCATTGAGATTTATTTCAATCATGCTTTCAATCTTAATCAACCCAAACCACTCCTCGCTAAATACAGGTTATAATTCAGCCAAATTAAACATACTAAGACTCATATTATTGTTTAGAAATCAAATCAATCAAAATATGAGTCTTGAGTTATTTTAAAAAGTGTTGATAGAATGGGTTAAGTTTCTAAAAAAATGTGAAATAAACAGATTATTCCTAGTTACCTTTTAATCAACTTGAGGTATAATTTAATTTGATAAGAAAGCTAAAATAAAAAGTTTTCTTTTTAAATAATAAAACAACATGTTTAACAATTAAACATACATTGGAAATAGTGAACTCAATAATGCCTATGTATTATTATTTTCTTTTATATCTATTATCTTCTTCACATAGAAAATAAATATATTAGATTCTTGCAATATATTGATTTCTGCCAATACATTCTATTTAAAACACGAACATATTTTCAACTCTTGCAATATGTTAATTCCTATTTTATTGGGCAAGACTGTGTTAAAATATTTTTACAATTACTTCAATAACATATTTGAAAAAAAAATAATAAACTTTTAGTTAAAACCGATCTAAAAACAAATTATGAATTAGCAAGTCATTATTTGATTCTTAAAACTCGATAGCACTTACTAAGAGATCAGATAACCTGAATCGATTCCAATGAAATAATCGATATACAATAGGTAGGCCGGTAGGTAGGTGTAAATAAACTTTTATCGGTGTCTAACTGTTGAAAGTATTTATTTTTCATGAAACCCAATAAAATGTCTAACTTGAGTGTATGAAATAAATTGGGGTTCTTTGCATAGTTGTATATAATTAAAACCAGTTGGGTAGTAATAATTAAGTAATATTTATTTAATCATTATGGCCACAGGAAAGTAAACATACGTCGTGGCGGCTGACTTATTATCGTGTGTAATGTATTATTTCTCTTAAAAAAAAGCCGTAATTTCTTTTATTTATTTCGAGTTTATTTGTAATTCTAGTTTTGATTCAGTTTTTTAAGAGCTTTAATGTGTTCATTAAAATATTTACAAGATTGTTTGTGAGGTGAAAGTTTCCGAAATAAGCATGCGCTGAAACAGTCGAGTACAAGTTTCATAAGGGCTGAAAAGGTAGTGTATTAGGCATGTTAAATTTTCTACACCTAACAATTATTATTTTAAAAAAGATTGATGTATTCATGATTCTCTCTTCTGACCAACAAAATAATGAATACGGATTAAGTTGTGCTTTTCAAATAGGCCTAACTTAATGATTTAATTAAAAAATTAAAATATTATGCTTTGTTTATGAGGTGAAAGATTCGACCATCAAATCCAATGAAACACAATCCTTGAATCTCAAATACTTGTCAGGATTCGGTGAATTCGAGGATTCAAGTATTCGAGTGGCCCATCTCTAATATACATAAATTATCAGGTTGACATTTTGGAGCAGCTAAATAAGCTGAATCTTCAGATGCAAGGAAGATATACTATCATTAAACTATTTGAAAGCTTTCATGAGTAAGCAGAAAGGTCAAAATAGTAAATGCTTTGGTGTTTGGGAAACTGAAAAGTTCTTATTGCTGGTAGTGATGAGTGCCTTCAGAATTTACCAAATATAAAATTGTGCAGCGTTTGACAATACTGCAATAAGAATTCAGTTGATAGGCTCTTGAAATCGGTGATAAGAAGGTTTAGTGTGGAATTCATTCAAATTGAATGTCACTTGTGAACGCTAAAAAGATATAGACTATAAGGCATTCACGAGCTAAGTTTACCTGAATGACAGCTCAAAATGTTACTAGAAGTTATCCCTAATATATCACTATGCCAACAGCTGACATCACTTTGGATGACTGTAATGAGAACAGTTGGTAATATATTAATGTGATAGTTAACCACAATGATTTAGGCCAATATTATTTATATATTTATTTTAGGTTGGACACAAAGTTTATTTATTGTTTTATTCCACTTAAAAAAATATTCACACCACTTTCACAAAAACTTCTAACGAACATAGCCTCAAAATGGTGACTGACGAATTTAAACCATATAATTGAACATAACGGTAAACAAGTTTTTTTACAATGATGCGGACACACAGTTGATGGAAATACTTTATTCAGTTAAATATTTCAAAATACGATAAAATAATCATAAATCATGTATTGTATGTAAAAAAGTGACAACAATTTTCTCTTTCCCAAGTAAATACGATGCCTGTATTAAAAGGTATTGATGTATGCACTATATTACACAAAATCAGTTACGTTCTAAATTAAAAATAAGTACTTTTAATTATGTTCAAAATATTGTTTCGAGTTGGACAAAAAGAAATTATTTAAGAAAATTAAATAGTATGAGAAAACTTAAGTTTACGTTATTTTAAATGTAATATATAACAGGTAATTAAAGATCTTTACATTTATAACAAAACTGTGATCTTTTACAAGTGTTGGCAACCCAAAACTTAAACATATGATTTTCGAACTGTTATCCAGGTAAAAACCTATTGTGAATGGAATATACATATCTTCCTCCTTGTCTGTATATTGATTCATTGACTAAGTATATTGTGCTAACACAAAACAATCAATAACCATGACAGTTTGATTAACTTTCCTCTTAGTAATTTATTGATAAAGGATATTTGGCTGGTTTGAAATTTCAGAATTTAATATGTGAAGTTTGAAAAACTAATAATAAAATTAATTGAAAATGGAAAATTTTTTTTAATATTTGCAGTCTTAAAAGATATGATACAGGTAATTGTAAAATCATACTAATAGTTGTATTTTCATACATTTTACAGAAAATTTGAGATAGTTGGCAACTATATACTACCCTACTTTCACTTAACTTACTTTTTCTTAACGAATGTGCCAGCAAACAATGATTGTAAAAAGGAATTACCCCAGCAAATTGAATTTTGAATGTTTCAGATGTTATAAACTTTGCCAATAAATCAAACATGTCTAACTTGCAGAAAAGGTATTATAAATAGATCCAGTGATTAATTTGAGGTTAAGAAAGAAGTAATACTAGCTTAGCTAATGTAGATGAGTATGTTTCACCTTTTTTTAAACCCATTTAGTGCCACACTTAAAATGGGATTTGCGTGTGATGAGTGCCACAGCTATTTAATCATTTTTTGCAAGGTTGAACAAGGAAAATCCCAAGATGTTATTTATCAAGTGATTTCAGATTTTTTTGGAAACTGATGTATAAAACATAAGAGAATGTTTTCATTCTAGTGAAATAATAGTCCTACCTTATCTATTGGGTAACAACAGATCTAGCGCAAATCTGGAAAGTCAATCAGATTGGCTCATGTCACTTTTTCACAGTATAAGACCGAGCCGATCACATCAGCTTTTGATACTTGGAGGGTTAAACCAACATACACCTTAGAATGATTTCAAGTAAATTTATTTAAAATATATATAGAATGGCAATTAACAGCTTTCTTATTTAAATATATTATGGAGCTCATTTTAATAGAGTACAATATTTTGAATATATAACCAAGCTAAATTTAATACAATAGTCCATTATACTTTTTAAAAGAGTCAAGTTTGGCAGGCATGCTTTCATCTGCTATAACTCACATTTTTGACACTCACCGTCCTTCCATCTAGTTGATGGGGTCCATTCTGTAACACCAATGACACATTGGCAGGGTCAGAAAATGTGACAAAGCCAAACCCTCGAGAGCGTCCAGACTCGCTGTTCTTCATGACAACACAATCAATCACTTCCCCATAACGTGAGAAGTATCGCTGCAAGTTTTCTAAAACATCCAAATAGTAATATTACAATTTTTGATATTTTTATGCTAATTTCAACAATAAATTGGGGGTGTAATTTTTGCTTTTGACATGACAAAATAAAAAAAATTGCATATAACTTAAACTTTCATTTTATTTAATGTATAGAGCTTCAAAATATATGACAAATTTTGATAAAGCTATCAGAACACTATTAACTGCAACGAAATATCAATAAAGTGTTTTAAATCTGTGGTTCTTAGCCTTTTATTACTTGTAACCCCTTAAAATATTTTTGTGGCCCCCTAGTTTTTACTAACATATTAATCACTAAGATTTATTCTAAAATAGTGGTTTTATTTACAGATTATAAAAACAAACCAATAAAAAACTTACTTAAAAATATTTAAACCCTCTTCTGTTAGCACTTTCCACTAATTTGTCTATTCTTGTTTCAAATGTATTATTAAATGCTATTCACATGCTTGAGTCGATTCAGTCATTTTGCTGCTTCATTTTAATATTTATCATAGTGGAAAATTCCTTTTCACATAAATAAGAAGAAACCTTTTCCCATAAATAAGTAGAGACAAGGGGCGACAAATTTTGAATGGTGATGGTAAACAGACGGAGATTATTTATACTATTCGAGATTTTTATTATCTGTGCTTCCCCTCCATTACCCCGCAAAATATGTACTTACACGCTTATGATCAAATTCTTTCTTCCAAAACGTAATATTTTAAGATAACAGACTTCAGTAAAAGGTAAATAACCATTTTAATTAAAGAAATTTCGAGGCCAACCAAAAAAACCTTTCGCAGCCCACCGGTTGAGATTCGCTAATCTAAGGTGTCATTCTCACAGTAGACTAGACTGCCAATGACAGGGAGTTTTGAGTTTGAAGCCTAATCAGGTGTACTGAGGTTTTTTTTTCCTAAATGGTTTTCCACTCTGCATGTCACAAATGGGGGTACACTTCCTCTAACATTCAACCTTCCTCCTACCTAACACATTAGCTAATACATATTCATATAACCTGAAGAGGTAGTAAGACACGGTGCTAATAAAAATAATATTAAAAACCAACTAGCCTTTCTGGATTTTATTTCAAAATTGAATAAAATTTTAATGCAATCTGTTGACAATGTTACTAAAATAAAACTATCTAAAAGTAAATTAACATTTTTACGATGTTTTATTGAGCTTATTATGTAGCCAATTACAAATTATTAAGTAAAATTATTACAATAAAGCCTTGATCAAACCAACTAATTGGGACCTCAAGGTAGGTTAATCAAACATATACACCCATACACAGCATGTAAAAGTCAATTCTTTAACCGATATAAAAGCTTAACGGCCATTGTATAGAAAATAAGACCGCCACCCCTTTATCCCTCATTCAGACAATCAAACACCTGAATAAATTTACTAATCTTTAAAGAACGCCACCCCGCAGTGTATTACCTAGTGTCTACACGAGAATGAAATAAAATGCTAAAAAATTATTTTCTGATCCAGGTCTAAACTTCTGTAAAAATGAACATTGGTAAAATTAAAGTAGTGTACAGTACAACTTACCTTGTGTAGTTTCCCAGCTAAGACCCCCTACGAACAGTTTTCTGAAAACAAAGAATTCATCCCTTTGATTGAATTAAAAGAAGAGATCACTTCCCCAATGTTGCAATGACCCATGCACTTGCAAGATATGGCTTAAAACTAGAGATGGGTCAAATCCACTATTTATCAAATCCGAATCTACATTTTATTTTCGAATCTCGAATCCGAATCCTAGCAAATCGTTATATATTTTAATGATTTACAAAGAGACCTACATTACACAATATAGGCCTAAACTGTGAATTAAGAGTTATATTAATCATGCTTTCAATTTCAATCAACCCCAACCACCCCTCACAAAATAAAGGTTAAAATCCAGCCAAATTAAACAATCTAAACTCATATTATTGTTTAAAAATCAAATCAATCAAAATTTGAGTGTCTTTAGTCATTTTTAAAAGTGTTGTTAGAATGGGTTGAGTTTCTAAGAAACATGTGAAATAAACAGATTAGGCCTATATATCCTTAGATCAACTTTAATCATCATTAAAGGATATTTTATTGTATTAAGATAGCAAAAATAAAAATGCAAACAGATATTTTTAATAAAGATTAAAACAACATGCTTAACAATTAAACATACATTGGAAATTAACTCAATCATGTCTAAGTATGTTTTATTATTATTTTTCTTTTATATCCATAATCTATTTTCGCGATATATCGATTTCTGAGAATACGTTCTATTTAAAACACGAAGATATTTTCGACTAAAATATGTTCATTCTTAAAACTTGAGATCGCTTACTAAGTGATCAGATTATGCGTAGGACTGGTAGAGATAAACAAACAATTTTATCACTGTCTGACAGTTGACAGTATTCATTTTTCATGAATCCCAACAAAATGTCTAACTTAAGGATTGTATGCAATAAATTGGGGTTCTTTGCATAGGTGTAGATAGCTAAAACCAGTTGGATGGTAAGAATTAACAGTATCTTTATTTTAATCATCACTCGGGAGAGTAAACACAATATATGTCATGGCATGGCGATCGACTTTGTATCATGCGTAATGTGTTATTATTTCTGTTAAAATTAAAGCAGTAATTTGTTTTATTTCAAGTTTATTTGCGTTCTATTTTTAATTTTCAGTTTTTGAAGAGTTTTAATGTGGTCATTAAAATATCTACAAGATTGTTCACGAGGTGAAAGTTTTAGAAGTGAACATGAGCTGAAACGGTCGAGTCCAAGGCTGTATCAGAATAGTCAAGTACACTTGACTTGATGCAGTCTTGATAATTTTACACTTCTCGCGGTTTTCATAGTGAAGACTGCATCAAACTATTCGAACGGCAACACACTTGGGCCCACAGTGCTGCTTCCTACCAAATAATTTGTGTAAGTCGGTGCTCAACAGACGAAACGATAATACTAAAACAATTGCCAGTCAAACGCCGCATGGCTCAGAGCGGGATTGCCAATGTAGCTATCAACGCCACGAGCCGACGCAACGTCGCATAAGTAGACTATTCGGATACAGCCCAGTTTCTCATACGGTTGGGAGGGTAGGGTACTATACACGTAAGATTTTCCACAACTAAAGATTTTTATCTTTTGTTTATGAGGTGAAGGATTCGACCATCGAATCCTGTAAGACACTGAATCCTCAAATCTCTAATGCTTCTCAGGATTCGGTGGATTCGAAGATTCGAGTGGCCCATCTTTACTTAAAACACTTGAGTAGTGGAATGTTGGGTTACACGATGAGACCCAATGGGAATGGTACACAATTTGAGTATTTATATATTTTTCTTTGACAAATTTCATAAGAAGTTTTATTTTTAATACACACAACAAGAATTAAAAAGTCATACCATAAGCAATTTGTTCGGCCATGTTTTACAACAATACCACAGAGCATTCTGAGAACTCTGTAAATCAATAAGTAATTAACTCTTGTTTTATTTGTTTATAATGAACCTTCATAATTCTTTAAAACATAACTTTTTGATTGTTTAGACTTGAAGACACCAATTCTCTACCTAAGTTTTTGTTTAGGTAGCACAAATCTTGACAAAGTGGTGGGAACGGGGGGGG